>VZSE01000987.1:110906-187112 GCA_013398275.1 Promerops cafer | reverse complement strand
GGAGCTTTTAGGTTGTTTTTTTTTTTTTTTTCTTTATTTAAATGCATAAAGATATATGATTCTAGATATTTATCATGTGTTATTAAAAAGCATAAACAACACAAGAAAATCCCAAAGAGTTACTTAGTTATATTGTGGCACCCTATGTACAAAGTGCTGCCACAAAAATGTGATTTTTTTCCTGAAAATCATAAAATCATAGACTGGTTCAGGTTGAAATGGATCTTTAAAGGTTATCTAGTCCAACCCCCTGCAAGGACCTGGGACATCTTCAAAAAGATCAGGTTGCTCCAAACCCCACCCAACACAACCTAGAGGGTTTCCAGGGATGGGACATCAACCACCTCTTTGGGCAACCTGTTCCATTGTTTCATCACTGTCCTGGTTTCACCCAAGGACAGGGTTAATTTTTTGCAGTGGCGGTGAGGAGGTGTCTGGGTTGTTACTCCATGCCACTTCAGGTTATATTTTGGCATTNGATGGGACATCAACCACCTCTTTGGGCAACCTGTTCCATTGTTTCATCACTGTCCTGGTTTCACCCAAGGACAGGGTTAATTTTTTGCAGTGGCGGTGAGGAGGTGTCTGGGTTGTTACTCCATGCCACTTCAGGTTATATTTTGGCATTGGAAGGAAGGGATTCTCTCTTCTGAGAAGAAGGGGCCTGGCTAGGGTTGGGAAGAAAAGCATGGGCACAGAGTGGGTGGGAAAGTGGGAATGCCATTCCTAAACTACGACAATCATCATTACTGTAAAAACTTATTCCTTATATCTAGTCTAAATTGTTCCTTTTTCAGTTTAAAACCATTAACCCGTGTCCTATTGCAGCAGGCCCTGATGAAAAGTTTGTCCCTAAAAGTTTCTTATAGACTCTCTTTAAGCCTGAAAGGCTGCAATAAAGGCCTCCACAGAACCTTCTCCAGGCTGAACAACCCCAACTCTGTCACTTTTTCCTTATAGCAAAGCTGTTTAATCCTTCCAGACATTTGTGGCCCTCATCCAGACCCACTCTACCAGGCCCATGTCTTTTCTGTGCTAAGGACCCTGAAGTTGGACATAGCAGGGCAAAATCTCCTCCCTTTATCTTCTGGCCACATATGCTGTGATGGAATACACTGGAATGGCTGGAATACATTTGATTTTATGAACTGCAAGTGCACATTGCCAGCTCATGTCCAGTTTTTAACTCATCAGTAGCTCCAAGTGCTTTGCAGGAAAATCTTGGAAGTAGAGGTTTAAGCAGCATTATTTCTCTGGAACACTCGTATTTTTAGTGAGAGCAGAATCTGGCCCAAGAAAGGAAATAAGGGAAATGTAGTTTTGGTAGCTTAACAATATCTGAATAGGCCTGTCAGAATAAGACAATGTCTTTTAAGTATTAATAAGTATAAATTGCTTGTCCAAACAGAACAAATTATAAGAAAGCTTTAAAAATTTTCTTTGGCTTTTTACATTTCAGAGGAAATAAGCTGATGCTATGAAAATAGAGTACATTAAGGGACCTGACAGGCAAAATGGCAGATAGAACAAACAAGTAATTCTGAACAGGGATAGAGTTTTCGCTTGTTCTAAGAGTGTTTCATTTCACATCAAAACATTATTAATATTTCATTAATGCTATAGCCAAACTGCTATGAAATGCAAGAGAGGTGGTGGAGTGGGAAAAAAAAAAAAAATGAACTGAGAAATTAGAGTATGTCCTTTTCTAGGCCTAGAAATATTTCAAGTCAGTCATGCTACCAGGATTTGCTTCACCTGAACGTATGATCCATTAAGTAGTGTTCATTTTCTTCCCTAAAAAGAGAGAAAATATGCACAATAATTATTCAGGAAATTTCTTAATTATAAATGAGCATGTTAAAACATAAAAAAAAAGTTTCATTTACTCTTGACACAGGAGGTTCGTGACTTTGGTTTGATCGAGAGTTGAGTAATTGAATATAATGATATGTGAATATCAGGATAAGGAAAACAAAACAGTGTGATGAATCTTTGTACAGATTAAGACATGATAGCAGGTGGTGATCCTCCCCCTCCCTGCCTTCCTCCCCTTCCCCACTATGATCTGAGAAATACTTACTACACCTTGGCCTTGACAAACAGCACCTGGGCTGAGGTCCTCTTGAGCTTGTCAGAAACCATATCTGTGCCCAGGAGCTTATGCTCTCCTAATGAGCACCTGGTTTCTTTTTAATGAACAGCCTTGGACACCACTTTTTTTCCTGAATAACAACTCAAGTAGAATAATATTTATGTTATTAAACTTTCAAAGAAAGTTACTGACCCAAATTGGAGCCAGGATGAAAAATTGCTTAAGCCAACTTTCTTGTGACCAATAAACAGTGGCCCAAAATTAGACTATTTAAGGTCTTCTGGACCACACCAGGCTGTGACAAGCAACTTCCCTATGAGTGGGACCTCTTGGAGCTAGTGAACTTGGAAGATTTTTACCTGCAGGATCACCAAACAACAACAATGGATCCTGGACTGATACCCTCCACTCCTTAAGGTTCAACCCTTTGCCTGTTCAGAAGATGCAAAGGCATCTGAAGTGACATTTCACTGAATTTGAGTGGAATTTTTCACTGGTACTCTCTGCAGACTCTTTATACCTGTGTGCATGGGAGTGTGAATATGCCACAGTAAATGTATTTGGAATGCTGCTCTCCTAGGTTCTTAAATACTTCAGATTTGTAAGTAAATTAGGCCTGTACGTAAGTCACTGTTGTGGTGTAGTAAATTCTATATGAATCTTTCAGAAAATTGTTTGACTTAACTTACTAGTTAACTTCTGTTGGGCTTTTAGTCCATACTCCTTTTTATCCTTACCCCTTCCTATCCTTTTGTCTTCCTCCCTGACCTCCAAATAGATAATTTTGAGTTTATTTCAGTTTGGATTTATTGACTCTGGATTGTTTTTTCTCAGTGTGCTTTAACCATGTAGTAAATAGTAGAGCAAACCTTGCAAATTAACTTTGTCATGCTATTACTTTTATATTAAACCTGGTTTTGCTGATACGTTTGCTGGTGATTTTTTCAGTGATCTTAAAGTACTCATTTGTGACACAGAACAAGACCTGAAACTGATGGAAAGGTACAGTATGATAATGATTTGCATGTAATCTTGCTATTTAATGCCACCAGTAAGAAAGATTGGGGAAAGTGTTGCTACATAGACATCCAATACCTTCGTGGTTTTTGTCCAGGGGGGCACTTTTGGAAGTAGTGCAGAAGAAGCTCTTAGTAGCTTCCTCCGTGTCTGACCAAAAAAAAAAAAAAAAAAAAAAAAAAAAAAAAAAAAAAATCAGTAATTAGCTTTGAGGATTGACACTTCGTTACACCAGTGAGAAAGTTCATACGCTTCTGCAAACACCCATGTTAAAAACAAAGAAATCCCGGGAAAGTCTCTCTTGATTTCCGGCCGGGAAAGAGGTAACAGGAGGGTCGGGCCGGGCCGGGCGGCCCTGCCACAGGGCCGGGCCCCCCTCTCCCTCCATCGGTTTCCGGGCAGGGGCAGGGGCTGCGCAGAGAGAGACAGACCGGGCCGCTGCCATTGCTGACACCTCAGCCCCCTCCCCGCCGCCAGCCCGGAGCCGGCCCTGGCCTGGCCCCGTGGGTGCTGGGCAGGAGAAGAGACTCCATCAGCCTCAGCCCTGCTCCCGTGGTGTCCCAGCGGCTGAGATCCTGGCCCTTCCCCCGGCGTGGCCGATCCTGGCTCCTGCCGCAGCTCCCGGAGGCGGCCGGGGTCAGGAGGCCATCTGCAGGCCCTGGGCGAGATTTTAACCCTCTCAGTGCTCCGACCCTTCCCAAGAGAGAGAGAGAAAGGACCAGAAATGCCAGAATGTAAAGAGACAACATGAGATACTGAGTAAGTGATGAAGAGGATGAATTCTAGAGAAGGATGAGGAGATGCCTTGATCTTGAGGCTGAAATCCTCTTGCCAAGGCTATGGAGAAAGACTTTCTTTTCCCTGTAATGCATGAAAGAACTATGGGGAGGTGGCTCTTTACTTAGCAAAGGCCCCTATGTAATTCTGTGAGAACTTTGAACAAATAGAGGGAGAGAGTGAAAGAGGAGAGTGATGAGGATTCTGTGCCCCCAGAGACAAAGGAGATGACTCCTGCTCCCAGCGATGAAGATGAGTTGATAGATGCAGAGAACCTTTGCTTTGGAATAGTTCACCTTTAAACTGGTACCCCATAAGCTGACATGGCCCATACACACAGCTGTGGGAAGGCTGTGTGAAAATGGGAGGGACTTGATGATTGCAGGTTTCCCTGGGCGGCTGCTATTCATAAGAGTTGAAAATCACAAGAGAACCTTTTTTTTCTTGTGGAAAGTCTCCATGACAATTTGCAAGAGGGACTTCTCTCCCCAAGCAAACTAATGAAAGACTACTTTAAAGGGTGGTGAACTGACTGAAAATACAGAGTTTTGTTTCTTTACATTGATAGTGGGAAAGAAAAGTTGTGGGGAGGGGAAGAGGCTGAAGGGGTTTTGTTTGTTTTCTCATTTTTTTTTTTCTTCCTTTAGTTACTGTCAATAAACCTCTCTTTATATCCTTTTAAGTTTTGAGCCTGTTTTGCCTTTTCTCCTAATCCCATCTCACAGCAAGGAATGAGTAAGTACACCCTAGGGAGTGCACCTGTGATTGGCGAACCTAAACCACTGCACAGATTGGTGTTTCTGTCCACTTTCGAACTGAAACCATTACAACCTTCGAGAAGCAGAAGGCCCAGATGAAAAAGCTACATGTGGGTGTTAAACTCCTGTCCTGAACCAGTCATTGAGACTACCCTGAGTCAATGTTGTGTTCCCATGGCTGAGCTGTGCTGGTCACTGCAAAAATAACTGGAGCAGTCTCAGTTAATTGGGGGTGTGTGCACGAGGGTAAGGTTTTCCTGACTCTGCCTCTGTCTAATTTGGCCTGTTCAGTAAATTGAACTTAGCAGCATCATGTTTTTATGTTCCTATTTTCCCCTATAACAACTTTTTTTATTAATGGGCACTTATTAGGCGACAAATAACAGCATAGAACAGTTCAGGCAGTGGGGATGGAAGCTTTCAATATACTTTGTTTTTCTCCTTAAATTTCACACTCCCTGCTGCTGGTCTGCTAGACTATTTGACCCTGATGTTTAGTTTTTTTTAGTTTATAAAATCAAACCTTGGACATAACACTATATAACCAGAGTAGTAAGTGCACCATACAAAGTGATGGACATACTCACTTTCCAATGAGTTTAGAGAAATCAAGAGCATTAAATACCCAGTATTACTGCCAAAGGCATAATTGGCTGCTTACTGTTTTCATGATGCATCTTTGGCATAATAGTACGCTAAACAAATGGTTGGCTTAAGAAAGTTTATGTTAAAAGACAAGTTCAAAATACGAAGTTTTGGCAGTAGGAATAATAGGTGTAATGGATGCTAAGAGTAGTTTGCAGAAACGTAGATCCTGTGTTCAGGAAATGGTGATGTTTAGATTCACTATAGACTTTCTAAAAGGTAGAGTATAATAAGGACACATATAGAAAACACATAGTAGCTATGTTTGGTGCAGTTAAGTGAGGTCATGCTTTGGAAGCTGCATATTCCCAAAAAATTGTGGCTTTCCTATGGATATACCATATGTGGTGTAACATACCCATTGTGTTGCTTCTATCCTGACTGGTTTTTCCTCTCTTTTGTTTTAGAAACTTTTTCAGTGCCTGAAAACCAAGAAATATCTCAAGATTTTAGAATCACTGAACATTACACAACTTAGAGGGAGAAAAAAGGGATTTGGGCGTTTGCATTTCTCTTAGCTTTCTTATCCTTTAGGGTACCATTTCAGTGAAATTTCAAAGCTTTTTTCCATGACTTGAAGAATTACAAACAAAATTTTTAGCATGCAGGCTGAGATTTTCAGGTGGGCTTTGAATTCTTGCCTTAGGATCTATCAGAAAAACAGAAACTATCGTAAGACTTATGTTTAGAATCTCAACAACTGGCATACCCAGACTACTAAGGACATGTCTGACGTGGCAGCCTGCTTCCCAGCTAGCCACACGGTGAGATGGATCACGCAGGCTGCGTGTCACGTGTGGGGACTGACAGCTGGGAGAGCCGCAGACTGTCAGTCCTACCGTGGGTCGGGTACGCAGGAGCAATCACAGTCCGAGAAGAGGTAAAGGAGGCAAGGAGACTGCTGGTTTGAGGTTCCTGGTCAGGGCTTATTGAGAGGATGGGGGCAAAAGGGATCCTGCCAGGAGAGTTCGGGGACCAGAAGAGCCCCAAACACCTCCGTGCAAGGGCTTAAAAAGGGGGTGAATCAGGGGGTGGGTACAAGTTATCATCCAATGGGGCACATTCAAGGGAGGAGAGAGAGAGAGAGAGAGAGAGAGAAAAAAAAGGGGCCCATCCAATGGGGAACTGATGGGAGGAGGAAGGGGTTACATTCACCAATGGGATACCAAGGAACGGGGAACATTCTGGAAAAGGGGGAGGGGCTACAACTTATGGACAGGTCAAGGAGGGAAGGGCTACAATGATGGAAAGGGAACATTTGGGAACAAAGGGTGGGGTTACAGTAATTGACAGGGAAAGGGGTGGGTACAAATAACAAAAGGGACAAACCATTTTTAAACTTTTAGGGGAGAAACAAACACAATACAACACATGTCCACAGTGCCCAGCAGAGTAGGCAGGATAACTCTGCAGCTGGCAGACACCACACTAGTTCTAGAACTACAGATAATGTAACTGATGACATTTTTTTGCACATGTATGACTTTTTGTCAGCACACCTACTGATTCTGAAACTAGAAATCCTCCTGCATCAAACTGCACCTGCTCAAATCTCTCTGTGCAGTTACATATGGGCAAATTTGGTCATGAATAATTTATACACTAAACTATAATTCATTACCATAGAATAGATATCTGGGGGAAAAAAAAGAAGTAATACGCCTAGGTTTTGATGTATGAAATAAATGAGCAATTAACATCATTTTTAGAATTGTAAAAATATTAGGATATTCAGTTTTCTGCTACGGGGCTTCCTATTATTTCAAGCATGGCTAAGTGACAAAAATTTTCACTGGTACACTAAAACGTTGTAAAGATTATTTTATAAAATTTTTCTTTTACTGTTTAACATATTGTTACTCCTCAGCATGATTAACATCTTGGATGAAAAACTTAAAGAAATACTAAATAGGTTTCTCAACGACACTGAATTGGAGGAGCTGTGGACTCCATCAAGGGCAGAGAGAACTTGACAAATTAGAGATATGGGCAATCACTAACCATATGAAGCTTAAAAAGGGCAATTACTGGATTCTGCACCTGGGATGGGGCAACCCTGGTTTATGTATGGACTAGGGAATGAGAGACCAGTGCTGCGGAAAGGGACCTGAGGATTCTGACGATGGAAAACTGAACATGAGTCAGCAGTGTCAGGAGGGCCAATTGTGTTGGGGGTACATCAGGCACAGCATCACCAGCCGGGCAAGGGAGGAGATTGTCCCACTCTGCTCTGCACTGGGGTGGCCTCACCTCGAGTGCTGGGGGCAGTTTTGGGTGACACAGTGTAAAAAAGACATTAAACTATTAGAGAGTGTCCAAAGAAGGGCAATGAGGATAGTGAAGGGCCTTGAGGGGAAGCCATATGAAGAGCAGCTGAAGTCACTTGATCTGTTCAGTCTGGAGAAGAGGAGACTGAGGGGAAACCTCATCATGGTCTTCAACATCCTCATGAGGGGAAATGGAGGGGCAGGTACCGATCTTTTCTCTCTCATGACCAAGTACCAGGACTTGAGGAAATGGGCTGAAGGTGAGGTTGGGGGAGGTCTAGGTTGCATATCAGGAAACAGTTTTTTATCCAGAGGGTGGTTGCACACTGGAACAGGCTCCCCAGGGAAGTGGTCACAGCACCAAGCCTGACAGAGTTCAAGAAGCATTTGTACAAAGCTCTCAGGCACACGGTGTGACCCCTGGGGTGGTGTCCTGCATAGTGCCATGAGTTGGAGTCAATGATCCTGATGGATCCCTTCCAACTGAACATATTCTATGATAACAACCTCAACTAAGTCTGGTATTATAATCTCATAGTGCTCCTGCTCAATTAAGATATTTATCTCATTAATGTGTTTTATGCAAAACATAATACTTAGAAATAATCATGCCCTTAATGACCAGCCTTGAAATTATAAGAAATGTTTCAGATAATCTAATGATAAATTGAAAATAAGGAAGTAGGAAGTAGGATTTCTGGTTATTTTATTACTTCGGCTTTGAAACCTCCAGATCACCAGGACTTATAGGGTGTGGGGGTTTTAGGTTTTTTGCCCTAAGCATGTAGCTTAGAATACTATCTATGCAGTGTTTAATAAACCTAAATAAAAGACAGGCTTAACACTGCTACCTTGGGCATGAATGCTCATGATGCCTATGTAGTGCATCATGAACTCCACTGGACAGTTTCCAGCTGATCCTGTGTAGAAAAAGATCAAGCTAAATTCTACTTGCCAAATAGAATGCAAGTCATACCGAAATGTTTGGAGTTTTTCTATAACTAAATGATGCAGTTCACATTGCATTTGTGTGATATTGGTGCTTAGAATGAAAATTTAAAATCTTGTGTTTGATTTGTTTGAAATACTTATATTAACACCTATATGTGATACTGTGTTTCTGTAATGGAAAAAGAAATATGAATGTTGCATCATAATAGCGTATTATGTTATTTATGCACTTGAATTATCTTTTGTTCATAGTTTTTTTTAACATATGTGGATTCTGTGAGACTAAAATATGCATTAAATAAATAAGTTGAAATTGCCATAGTATTTCAGTTTTAAATTATCCCAATCTGCATAAGTTTTGTATGCATTTTCCACCAAAGTTACAGCTACTAACATAAAGAAACAAAACCAACCAGAACTAATTGGTAGTCTCTAAGATGTAGCATTTGACTGTCTCTTCTGATGTACTTCCTCCAAATTGCTGTTTTCTGATAATGAGCCCCTGTAATGCTGTTTTCCACAGACATGAAGATAAAAGTAAGACATTACCAAGGTTAAAGGCCTGAGTGTACTGAAAATGGCTCTTTCTTAATAAAAAGGTGCCATGCTGCTTAGACATCCTGACGTGGAACATTGAATGGTCATCTTCTGGAATTATCTTACCATTATATAGGACTTTAGCTTTGGGTTTTGTTTTGTTTTTGTTTTTTTTTTTTTTCCTCAGAATGGTATATAACACAGGGTCTTCTGACTTAAATTTTGGATAGAGTTTACCAAGGGATTGAGAGTGACCATTTTGCAGATAATGTTTCTGAGTCAATTTCAATTAATTTGAAATTTAGTTTGAATTTATTCCTTTCAAGACTCAATTAGAAATAAAACAGAGTAGGAAAACCAACTATAGGTATATAGATATGTAGATGAATATTATTATACTTAGGGGGAACCTTATATTGAATTTCCTTAGTGCACTCTCTAACATTAAAACCACTTCTAATATAATTAGTGCTATTTACCTACTGTGTAAATAAAGTGAAGCAGATAGAGTTATTTTGTTATCATCACTGTCAGCAAAATCAGGGCAAAACACAGCCCATGTAGAATATTATGATATGGTTGTATCACCAACTTAATATTATTGATCCCAAATTATTGAAAGAATCATAGGAAGGTCTGAGAGGAACAGACTTTATAGGACAGTCCCTGGGGAGATACAGCCTGAGGACGTTTCTGTCTTCTTTTGATGGTATCAGTGTTAGAGAAGAATTTCAGGACCTCAGCTTATGCAAATTTACACATGATCTTTCCCTTTTGGTCATGAATATTAACTCATTATTTTCTTCCTAAACAGCTTAGGTGCAGGGGTTCATTCATATCTGAAAAATTTATCACGTCAGGATTTAGCAAAAGAAAGAATTTCTACAGTGTTTTCAAGTTCCTCTTAAAAGTCAGTTCTTTTGTTGTTTTGGGTTTATTGTTTTGTTTGTTTGTTTTTGTTGCTGGTTTTGTTTGTTTGTTTGTTTTAATGTGGCAAACAACAACAATAAAAAGGCTATTACATCTGGACCTAACTTTGAAATGATCAATATTTTATTTTATCTTTGAGTAAACTGGTCTGTACTTTAAGGTGCTTCTTACACAAATGTCCCAGACACTGATCTGCTTCCCTGTGCCTAGTAGATATCTGATAAAAACATGCATTGGTGAATTACCTCATGAATATAAAGTGATAAGAAGTGATTCTTCATAAAGACAGTCAGTTTGAACCTAGTCAGTTTGATTCATCCTGATCTGAGATGGAATACAAGGAAACAAACTTGTGTTGTTTCTGAATAGGCCTTGCAAAGTTGAAACATAGAGAAAATGTATTCTCTACTTCTTGGTTGCACTATCCTATGTTTAGAATGTCCATTAAAGATTTAGCTAACATATCACAAAACTATGTCGAACTTTCCCTGTACCTGAGAAAAAAAAAAGAGTTCAAAGTTGAAAATCTAGAAGATTTAAACATCTACAGGTGATTTCCTTCCACTGGATTTGTTTGGATTTTCTTATAAGTACGAGGGATGGCCTTCAAGAGTAGTAAAATATTTTTTAAATTTGAAACTGTTACTAATTTAATTAATTTGTTTTTGTATCTGTGTTTGTTATATTCACTTTTGTCATTTACTTGCTATTCTTTTGTAAGATGGAAATACAGATAGCTGGCCTATAAGAAAAATTGCACAGTTGTCTTTTGTGGCTCCTACTAAATATGCACCTCTTCTAAGATTTCCCTACAACTGAACATACAGTTTGCTGATTTTCATCTTTAGTTTCATCATTCCTTTTTATAATCCTTAATTTATGAAATAGATAGGCACAAGGTATATTGATACTGACTTGAAGTTAGTGTCATTAACAACATTTTTCAACCTTCCAGTAGGTTATAAGAGAAAGAAGCACATGCATATATGTTCAACCTTTCTATATTTTACAAACTAGTCATAGAATTTCTTATCTTAGTGTTCACAAGCCCAGAGTATTTCAAATGTTTTGGTTCAGTAATGTGTTGTGTTCAAGCTGTTTTGGATTTGTATCTCACTTAAAGTATTCATTTACCCTATTTTTTTGTAATATATTATTTTCTGTGTCACCACGTAGGCTCTGCAGGGAGAGTCTTTGAACTTGATAAATTAATAATGGGACAAGGCTGTTTTCCCCTCTTGGACCTACATTAAAACATTTCTGTGAACAGTGTTGTAGCTAAAATTTTCTCACTGAATGTCTTTGTATAGCCTATGCATTTACCCACTTTTGAGAAGGCAAGAGAAGCACTGAATCATAATAATGCATGGTGCTTGTCTCAGCTAGAGCATATATTTCCTTTGTCTGCTACTGAAAAATGTGTTCCATCCTAGTTAACTTTGATGTTTGCTAGAGAGTGTGAAAGAACATCTCTTTTTGAGCCACAATAAATGATCAGAGAAATACATTTTTGCTGTGTTTCTATGTCTGATTCCAGGCCATTATGCTTGCTTTTCTCCCAAGAGATCAAGACAACATAGACTATGAAGAGGCAAATTCTTACCAATAAATCTGCTGAGGACTGATGAAAAAAAGATAGAGATTTAACTTGCACTGATTTTTTTTTGAGCATAATTATGAATCTGGAGAAACAAAATGTGTGTCAGAATCTGTCACAAAGAGTGAGAACAAGCAATATTGCAGAAGTGGGAGGGAAAATTAAGAGCTTTAAAGTGACCATTACTTTTGGTGGAGTAGATTCAGTGAGTGTAAAAGATGCAGACAAGCTACCTTCAAGAACAATGCCCTGTGTTGATTTTCACCTTCTTAAAGATCATCTTTCATAATACTATGCATTTTAGATATTTTGACTATGAATATAAGTTTTTGTCTTTTCAGACTTACAGATGGATGAACTTACTTGACTTTGTTAATAGCAATTATATCTTTTCATTAAATTATTTTCCCGCTTTTGGATTTTTACAAATTTGTTCATTATTTGGAATTATTTGACAAATAGTTGTGTACACATTCCAGACAGGGTTCTTTGTTGAGTTAGGTAGCATTTTACTTTGATTTAATGCATCCTTTTCTGTTCTTTATGTCTTAATGTTTCACCTTAAACTAAGAGCCATCAATAGAACATTCTGTAGAGCTTTTGAATTTACAAAATTTTATTTGTTATAAAAATTTCTATGAAGATAAGGTATGTGCTGCTCTCTGCTTTTCCTTCTGCCTCGCATCCATTAAATTTTCCAGTCATGCTTTATTTTTCAAGCAGTTGATTTTCAGCAGGCCCAGTGATAGACTAATAAATTATTCTGAAATTAAACCATACCAGTCACTAATGGTGAGTTCTGGTCTCATACTGAAAGAATTTGCATTTTGGCATGCCTTTCTGTGTACTTATCTATGTTCAGGATCACTTTTTCCTGCAGTTGTTTTTTATAGTTTTGATAGCTAGTAATTAGTTTCCAGAAGATTATTCAGCTCTGTAATAAAGAAGGCTAAAATAATCTGACTTGCACCTCAGCCTCAATGTTGGTGCTAATATCCATCCCCTGACTAAAAAAAACTACTGTGACTTTATAGAATCACAGAATGTTAAGGTTTGGAAAGGACCTTAAAGATCATCTAGTCCCAACCTCCACGCCACAGGTAGGGACACATTCCACTAGACCAGCTCGCTCAAGGCCTTACCCAACCTGGCCTTGAACACTTTCAGGGCTGGGGAATCCACAACATCCCAGAGCAACCTGTTCTGGTGCTTCACCACTCTCACAGTAAAGAATTTTTCCTAATATTTAAACTGAATTTTCCCTTTTTCAGTTTTGATGTATTACTCCTTGTCCTGTCACTACAGTTTGGCATGAAGGGTCCCTCTCTGGCTTACCTGTAGCTCCCCTTCAGATACTGGAAGGATGCTATGGGGTCTTCATGCAACCTCTTCTCCAGGCTGAACAGCTCCAATTCCAGTCGTCTTACCAATTTTGTGTTTCTCTGATGGAGTAACTTCAATAGTTCCATGTCCTTCTTATTTTGGGGGCTCCAGAAGTATATGCAGCATTCCAGGTGAGATCTCACCAGAGCAGAGTAGAAGGGGAGAATCACCTCCTTTGACCTGCTGGCCACGCTCCTTTGGATACAGCTCAGGATTCCACTGGCTGTCTGGGCTGGGAGCACACACTGCTGGCTCGGGGTGAGTTTTTCATCAGCTGTCACCCCCAGTCCTTCTCCTCAGGGCTGCTCCCAGTCACTTCTCTGCCCAACCTGTGGGTGTTCCTGGGATTGCCACAACCCATGTGCAGGACCCTGCACTTGGGTTTGTTGAACTTCATGAGGTTTGCAGAAGCCCAGCTCTCCAGCCTGTCCAGGTCCCTCTGGATGACATCCCTTCCCTCCAGCATGTCAGCTGCATCACACAGCTGGGTGTTTTCAGTGAACTTGCTGAGGGTGACCTTGATCCTTAATTTTCTGAACTGCTGTCATCTCACTGAGGTTACTTCTGAAAAAATCTCTAAGGATATCTTTTAGAAACAAGGCAGTGTGGCAATCACATGGTCTTTCTTCAAGAAGTTTTCCATGACTTATCAATTTGAGCCAAATTCACAGAGGATTAAAGGTCATGAACATAATTAAATTCCAGCAAGTGTTATGAGATCAGCAATTACCAGTTTTTGTGTTGCCAGCTGTTAGGTCTATCAGGATACACATGCTTGCTGGCCAGCAGCAGCACACACAGCCACAGCATATGCTGTCACTTGTCCATCTGGGGCAGCCGTGGAGCAATCTACTGGAGAGGAACTAAAAGATTTATGAGGGTGCGAGAGATAAATACATAGAAATGTGATTGCAAGGCAGTTAGAAATAAGAAGAACACAACATATTACAGAACTATTGTCCTGCAGTGTGTTGTGCTATGAAGTCATTCTGTGTGCATCCTTTGTTTGGCAAATATAGATTCTGCTTTTGTAAATTTATTATCCTGAGACAGAAAAGTAACTGATTTATTAGGGGTGAGGTTTTGCCTTTTTTGTTTTGTTTTGTTTTGTGACTATACTGTATTTTTATTACTTTCTAAAAGTATTAGTAGTCTTACAGGAAATAGCTGAAGTGATATTATTTTACCAAACCCCTCATAAAATCTCTGAATTATCTGTCAGCAAAACCTTTACTGTAAAAGGGCTAATTTTTTGTTCATCAAATCTTTCTTTATAGTTAGCAAGTTATTTGTCTCTTATTTTTGCAAATTATATGTAAGTAGCTTTAGATTGCTATTATTTTGCAACTGTTAACTGAAGACTAGATACAAACATATGGTAGGCT
The DNA here is from genome assembly GCA_013398275.1 of Promerops cafer. Lineage (NCBI taxonomy): Eukaryota > Metazoa > Chordata > Aves > Passeriformes > Nectariniidae > Promerops > Promerops cafer. Next base: position 172,773 of record VZSE01000987.1, on the reverse strand, counting down.
AGAAGTCATTTGATATGTTCACTTTGAAGATGTCTTCAGCTGTTGGAAGTTCATTATTCATAGATTGGAACAGATGCCCACCATTTCATACTCTCAACTGCTTTCTGATTGAATGACTGCAGCTTTAGTAGGAAAGAATGTTTGAAGCTTATCTATCACATCAATATTCATATGCAAACTCAGATATTTCCCTAAAGAGTTGACACATCACGACTTCTGGTTTGATCAAAAAACTGTTTTCTTCAATGTTCATGGACAAAAGTACATAAAAATTCTGCAGTCCGCTTGTACTACTATAGCTGCAACAGGTCTGTGTGTATAATAGGAGAAAAAATCAGGGAAATACGTCTTTTATTGTTAATAAATTACACTGATCTTAAATGCCATCTGGCTTTATCCTGACTATTCAAATAAACTTGTTTCCCCTTTAATCCTATGCATTATTTCAAGCAATGCAGTTGAGACTGTGGCACTCAGCTGAAAACAAGGTCATTTAGAGAAGACAGGACAGGCAGTTAAAATGTAATCACCCTGAATAGAAAAGGTCTGAGGACAACTGCTGTGGTCTTATGAAGAAGAGGTTAGTTGCATGGAGCACATTTGCAACAAGTTGAAATGATTTATTTTACTTCTCTGTGTTTATTTTACAAGAAGCTACAAGGTTAGCTAGCTAACTGTTTTAGCAACTGAAATATAGAAAACAAGAACACATTTAGAACTTCTGGAAACTCCATAAAGTATTTCTCTGGACTAAATACTTTAGCAGTTGATTGTTTCTTAAGAAATAGACATGTCATAAACAGTCCTCAGAAGGGTTGTTTCCAAAGTACATCATTGTAAATGTATTGAGCATTTCTGTGCCTAAACAAAGAAGAACAATGACTATATTTGCTGCAGTAAATGTGTTCTATTGGTCTCATAAGTAGAGCTTATGAGTTCTAACATTGAGAGATGGAGAAAATCTTTGCTTTACATTACATCAATTTTTGGATTGAACACACTCTCAGTAGGCTTTGAGATGCTCATCCTGGAACTAAACAAGTTTTAAATAAAATGACCTTTTATATGAATGCATGGATACTAATGTATTGAGTGAAGAACATACACTAGAGACTGAGTTCAAAGACTGAATGAATTAAAGTGAGATAAGCAGATCTTTTATATAAGAAATATTTTCAAGAAACACCTGAAACAGGGCAGTTTGTAACAGCCATAATCTTCTTCATGTTTGATTATGATAACAGTAAACATTTTGTTTTGTCAATGCTTACGATCCTTTACTTTGCCTTGGGACATCCAAATCACCTGTTGGTCCTTAATTTCAAGCAAAAAATATCAGTGTCTTTGTGAGGCATTGCTTTGGCATTGAATAAAATTGTATTTTGGTTACAGAGTCATTTTTTTTTATAGATTTGGAAAGTCTATGGTAAACATGTGGTGTTTATCAGTTATTGTAGGAAAATATGTGAAGGAGGGTGAAGGAGGGTAAAGTCTGTGTGAGTCTTACTTATTTCATTCAAATATTGTCTCTTCAGTGGCTTAGAAGATTAATACCCTTAATGTTCACATCTTTTGGTTGTGAAGATGAGAAAGTATTATTAACTTACAATGTTCCTTTATGAAAACTTTTGGATTTCAAGAAATGCAAATAGACAAATAAATTTGGATGTGTTCAATAAACATACAATCAGTATTTAGATAGCTTTTTTGTGCTTTAGTTTTGGACTTGACTTTTCAAAGTTTAGCTAAATCTAGCAGAATCAACTGAAAAAAAAAAAAAAAAAACCAAAAAAAACCAACATTGGCTAGAGACCACCAGTTTGCACAGGTGCAAATGGGTTTGATCATATGTTAATTTATCAAGAGCTAAGGGCATAACTCCAAACTGCAAAACCAGATGCTCTGCTTTTTTCTCTATGTGAGAGAGATGGAAAAGAGAAAGACTGAAAACCCATGAACCATGGGAGGATTCTGTTTTTATGATCTGGAATTTAAAGCAATCTTAAAATTTGAGAAACTGGAGATAGTTTCAAATATATGGAGGCCATCATTCCTTAAAAAATAAAAATCCCTGGTTTATCTATGCAGTTTATCTACTACAGAGGCTCTTGAACCTTTTCTTATTATTATTTCTGGTTTTCTCCCTATTCACTATAATTCCAGCAAGACAGATTCCCTCCAGCAAAATTGCTTTCCATTCTCATCCCTCCCTTTCCTTGATCTCTGGTGGCTCTTGAATCTATTATGGCACTCTGTATGAAACAAGCTTATGTCAATTCACATTCTTTCATCTCTTTTTATAATTAAATTCACTTGTTTTTTTTAGTGGCACCATAAAAATGTCTGTTGCAGTTTATTAAAGTCTTGCATTATGAATATTTATTTTAGATATAAACTTTCAATGTATTTCAATAGATAAACTGCCGCCCAATAAAGTGTGGAAGTGGGAGGGAGAAGAAGAAAAATACAATTAGAAGGAGAAAGTCTTCTTTTATAGAAGACCTTTTAGACCTGTAAACTTGTATAAATTTAAATCATAATATTAGATGTATTGCAGGCTACAGCTGGACATTTGAAAGGGTTGGGGGGAATTAACTAGTGAATTTCTTGAATATAATTCCAACTGTATGTAAATAAATGTTCCAGAAGTGATACATTTACTTGTACTGATAACATTGACTTTCTTATTTTATCAACACCTTGCAATTAATTTTTTTTTATGTAGTTCATGACCTCTTGACAGCTATTTTGACCTTCAGGCTATAGTAAAAATAAAGGTCACTAGTTTTCAAGTATGTATCAGAATGGTATTTAAATTACTTGAAAGTATGTTTTTCTGTGGAAGATCTATTACCTTTCATCCAGCCAAGGATCTTGGTATGCTTTTCACAAATAACTGCATCCACTTGTTATTTTAAATTCTTTATGGCCAAAATTAATTGCTTGATCTTCTTTTTCAAAACATTTCACTAATTCATTTTCCATCTTAGGCAGAAACAGCACTGTTCTCCAAATTACTTCACTAATGTCAAGCTTAAACTCCTGCTGTCTCCAGGGAGATGCTTTCACTGGGTTTCTCTCAAACCTTGTCAGTCCAACTGTGCACGCAGTCAAAACATTTGTGCAAGCTTTTATTATTGCCTACATTAACTATGACAACATCTGTTCTCTAGACTTCCTTACAGCAGCCTTGTTCCTCTGAAGTCATTGCAGGATATTGCTGCTATAGACACCCTGAACTCATTTAGTGTGCATTATATTGGCCCTACTTATTGTCCTTAAGCATTTTTAATTTTACTCCTTTCCACTTTTTCTCCTGTGTCTTTCCAATAATTCAGTCCAACCATCATTGTAAAATCTAGTCAGACATCTAGTCAGACTTGCTTCATTTCCCTCTACAAGTCAGTTTTGCTAAGGTTAGGATCAATTTAAGAAACCACTGAAGTACCCTTACCACTCTGCGGTGTAGGTGTATTTGGGTCTGGCTGAGCTGAGTTCCTTTCCCCACAGCAGCCCTCACAGTGCTGTGCTCTGCATTGGTGGCTGGATGGGTGTTGATAACACACCAGAGTTTTGGGTACTGCTGAGCAGCGCTGGCAAAGCACCAGCGATGTCTCTCAGCATTCTGCACCCTCATCAGAAGGCTGGGGGGTGGTTAAAATTTTGGGAAGGAACATAACCAGGCCAGCTGACCCACACTGACCAAAGAAATATTCCATACTATATGGTGTCAGCTCAGATATAAAAGTAAAGAAAAAGGAGGAGGAAGTGAGGGCATTGGTTACTTAAAGTGTTAGTCTTCCAGAGTACTTCTATGCTCACTGAAGTCCTGCTTCCCAGGAAGTGGCTGGATATTGCTTGCTAATAGGAAGTAGAATAAAATCTTTATCTCTTTGCATGCGAACACGTGAAATTTTGCGTATTGGTTTTGTTTTGTTTTTTCTCTTTTTCTCAGCTTATGAGTTTTATTCTGTTTTATTCCCCCATCTTGCCAAGGGAGGATAATTATAGAGTGGTTTGGGGGACACCTGGCACCCAGCCAAAGTCAACCCACTCCTATAGTATTAACTTATATCTAAGCTTTTTCTCTAACTTTTTCCTGTTCCCAAAATTACAAAACTTTGGGTTTTTCCAGACCTTTTCTGTGTAGACAGTTTTCCAAAACCTTAAAGCTGAAAAAGTTGTAAGTGGAAAAATTTTTGCAGAACTCTTAAAAAGAGCTGCAAGTGATTGATCAGATAGAACAGAAATTATAGCAATTCATAATGGCCTTGCAGGCAGATTCCTTATTCCAAGTTGGTTGGTTTGTCACATCAATGGCCTTGAGTTGGAACAAACTCTACGAGGTCCCTTTTGGCCTCTACAGAATTCTCTTTCTGATGCCTCTGTGGTCTGTGTGAGAGATGGGAGTCAGTAGTACCACTGATACACAAGAAGTGACAGATGTCCTGAGACTGTTCCCTACTGCCTTTTCCAGAGCTACTGGTGTGGATGCCTTTTCTGTGACTGATGACTGGCTGTGCCTGCAGAAGGAGCAATCACTCCTTCCAGCCTACACTTTTTCAGAGGAATGTAGACATAATGTACACAAACATCATAACACACAAGCTGAAAGTGCAGTACCAACTACTGCACATTTAGTTAACTATCTTGGACTGTTTGGAGAACTAAAACTACTTCGGGGGCAAAAATCAAATAATTTTACTGATATCTAAGGTGAGTCTGCATCAAACCTGTATTTGGCAGAAAAAGCCAGATTCGAGACATTATTTCTTAATTATTTACAAGTTCAGCAATTATTCAAGCAAGTATCGTGCCTCTGCCTGTAATGAACAAAACCTGATTCAACCCATCCTGAGGGAATTGACTGCTTGTATTTCAGAGGTGCCTCTCTCATTTCCCTGATTACAGAAAAAAGACAGTTGAGGCACCTAACTTTCAGAAGACCATCCTTGTGGCTTAGGGCTGATCACAGTGTCCAGTTTTAACTTCTTTAGAATACTAAGGTTTTGACATGAAGCTTTAAAAGTGAACAATTCAAAGACTTCATTTAAAAATCGGTTTGTTTTATTTTTAAATTATCAAATATGAAAGAACAAGGAAACAAACCAGGACAACCTGTCATGTCTTAAGATTAAAAAAANGACAACCCGTTCTATCTTAAGATTAAAAAAAAAAAAAAAAAAAAAAAAATCCAGTAAAAGAAATGTCTGGTTAGATATGGAAATGTTTTCCATCAGTAGAATTTCCTAGAAAACAGAAATCCCATACTTGCCAAGCTTCAATGGCAAAAATATGAAGGTTGGAAGTTCCTAAAGACACAGCATCTTCCACCAATTACCTGCACTCAACAAGAGAAAAAGAATGTAGTAGAAGAATTCTAAGTATGACTTGCCGAATATCCAGTGTTGAGGGGTAACAATCTGTATCTATATTTGGAATGCATATGTATGTAAAGTTGAAAAGTACAACAGGAGTGTATTTTATATAATATACATAGTACAGTGGGAATGGCTCTTATATTTTATATTTTATGTATTTATTCACAAAGTATGTTCATATTGGATTTGTTTTTTCTGGTCATAGTAAGAAAAAGGATGTTTTCAATACAGCTGGAGATGTAAAAGGGAAGCTGGATAAAACTGAAATATTTTCTTACAAATCAGTAACACCATTACCCACATGAAAAACAAGAGTGATGATGGGGTCTGTATGTGCTTGGGGATAACTAATTCCTAGATGTAAAGTCCTTAGTAAGGTGATTCTTAACACCTTCTGTGAATGACAAAACTATTCTAGTTGACGTATTGGCCATATAATTGCACTATTACTAAACCAAGGGGTATTTTTAGTTTTTTTTTTTTGCCTACTACTAGAGTTTTAATATCAAGAAAAAGCTGATTGTTTAGTTAGCTCTAGATAATTAATAGGGTTATGCATTATATAAGACCACAGATATTTTGTTTTTCTTATTCACTTTTTTCTCCATTTTTCTTCATCTCCTAATGGTGCATTTTTGAGACACTTTACCCATTTTAGAACCCAGTAGTCAAGAATTTGCCTAATTTAAGCATTTCCCTTAAAAAAAACCCTTAATTTGATATTTACTTCAAAATGTTAAAATATCAAATGTAAAAAAATTGCAAGGAAACGTTGCCAAAATTTTACCCATTTTTCAAAAGTTTAGTTGATTTTTTAGTTGTTTGAACAACAGGCCAGGTTTGTATAGTGGAGGGGTTGCAGGGGTGGCTTCTGTAAGAAGTTGCCAGGAGCTTCCTTCATGTCCAGCAGCGCCAGTGCCAGCTGGCTCCAAAATGGACATGCTGCTGGCCTAGGCTGGGCCAATTAGAAACAGTTGTAATGCCACCTTGTAATATGATAACATATTTAAGAACAAGGAAAAAGAAGTTATTTTACAGTTGAAATTGCATCCAGAGAACAGTGGGGTGAAACCATGTGAGAGAAACAACTGCACACGCCAAGGTCAGTGAAGAAGGAGGGACAGGAATTGCTCCAGGTGCCAGAGCTGAGATTCCCCTGCAGCCCCTGGTGCAAACCGTGGTGAAGCAGCTGTGCCCCTGCAGCCCATGGAGGTCCATGGGGATGCAGAGATCCACCTCCATCACTGGAGGAGACCCACACTGCAGCAGGTGGATGCCTGAGAGGAGGCTGTGATCCTATGGGAGGCCTGTGCTGGAGCAGGCTCCTGGTAGGGATCTGCAGACCCATGGAGAGAGGAGCCCACACTGGAGGAGGTTTCCTGGTAGGACTTGTGACCCCATGGGGGACCCACATTGGAGCAGTCTGTGCCTGAAGGACTGCACCCTGTAGAATAGTGACCCACACCACAGCAGTTTGTGGAGAACTGTTGCCCGTGAGATGGATTCACATTGAAGAAGTTAATGGAAAACTGTCTTCCGTGGGAGAGACCCCACATTGGAGCAGGGGAAGGACTCCTGTCCATGAGCCGTGTCAGAAAAAACGTGTGATGAGCTATCCCCCGTTCCTTGCCTCCCTGCACCACTGGCTGAGGAGGCAGAGCTAGGAAGGAGGGAAGGGTGAGGGGAAGGTATTTTTGAGGTCTTATTTTACTTCTCATCATCTTGCTCTGGTTTTGTTAGTAATAAATTCAATTAACATCTCTAATTCTAGCCTGTTTTGCCTCTGGTAGTATTTGGTGAGTGATCTCTCCCAGTACTTATCTCAGCTAATCAATCCTTTGTTATATTTTCTCTCCGCTGTCCAGTGGGACGTGATACAGAGGGAAGTGATACAGAGGCTTTGGTGGATATTGGCACACAGCCAGGGTCAACACAGTACAATAGTTAATATTGCAAAGTTAAATAAAGTAATGAAGAATTAATTACCCTCACTGTCTGTTAAAAATGGACATCATCTGTGAGGAACTTAATAATAAGAAATAGGTATCTGTTGTCTTCTTGAGTAGGCTTCACCTTGGGAGGTTCAGATTATGCTGTCATTCTAAATTTTCTGGATTGATACTTGAATTATTTTGTCTTCTGCTATATTCTAGGTCTCCTTCTTTCCGTTGTCTTTTATATGTGGTATCTGCTCTTATAAAAATAGGCATTTTTTGCTACATCTTAAGTCTAAAAACCATCCATGCTTAAGGAGGCAAAAAATGTACATAATGGAGTGCTGTGAACCCAATCTTGAAATCCTTTCCGCATCACATTTAGTTAAAATTGTAATAATAAAAAAAAATGATTGCTTTGGGAATCAGTAAAGGAATATGAATGTTTTCCTTTCCAGGTCAGTAATTCAAATCTGTCAAATTTGATGGAGACGTATAATTCCATCAAGCTCTTTGCTGAGAGCAAAAAGTTGCTTTGTTGACAGTCTGATTCAAGCTAATAGTAAGCAAAAGTCCACATAGCAAACCTTGTATAGAGAATTTGAACTACTCAGCACGCATACTGGCAAACCTTTATAGAATAGGCCCAAGGGTGGGTGCAAATCTCAGTGTACTACATTTCCTTCTTTTGGCTAGCCTATCTAGCCTAATACCCAATTAAGGGACTGGAAAGCTGCCCATTGGAAAAGGATCCGGGGTCTCTCAGCTGAACATGAGCCAGAGAGTGTCCAGGTAGCCAAGAAGGCCAATGGCATGCTGGCATGTATCAGTAATAGTGTGGCCAGCGGGACAAGGGCAGTGATTGTTCCCCTGTATTCAGCAATGGGTGAGGCCACACCTCGAATCCTGTGTCCAATTTTGGGCCCCTAAAATCAGGAAGGGCATTGAAGTGTGGAAGTGTCCGGAGAAGGTCAAGGAAGCTGGTGAAGCATCTGGAGCACAAGTCTTAGGAGAAGCAGCTGAGGGAGCTGGAAGTGTTTAGGCTGGAGAAGAGGAGGCTCAGAGGGGCATCTTATTTCTCTCTACAACTACCTGAAAGAAGGTTGTAGCCAGCTGAGGGTCAGTCTCTTCCCTAAGTAACAAGCAACAGGACAAGAGTAAAAGGCTTCAAGTTGCTCCAGGGGAGATTGATTTGGATATTGGGAAAAATTTATTCACAGAAAGAGTATTCAGGCTCTGGAATGGGCTGCCCCAAAAATGGTTGAGTCACCATTCCTGAAGGTACTGAATAGATGAATACATGTGGTTCTCGGTTACATGGTTTAGTGGTGGACTTTGCAGTGCTGTGTTAACCATTGGACTCAATGATCTTAAAGATCTTTTCCAAGCTAAATGATTATATGATTCTAATTTAGTGTCCATTTAATAACATTTTGTATCTTGGTGGGAGACTTCAGTCTCCAGTTCTGTAAATGCACATATGCAAGCAATAAATTAACAGATACACCCAGGAAAAATGAAATTGGCTTTATTCCTCCAGTCAATTAGTAATTATGCACTCCTAGTTAGTCCAGTGGATTTTAAAGGAATAGTAAGGTGGTATTGCTTCAGTCAACCCAGTGAACTTGTTTATACTTTCCAGTCAGGCCTGAATTTTCAAGATTAATAACCGTGTATACAATATGACCAGGAGAATCTATGCAGCTCATCAGACAGTATATTCTGGAAATGTTTTTTTTTCCTCAGACAATGTCAATTTTCACTATGATAATACTTAGTTGCAAGCATGCCATTGTATTGACCACATATTTGGGAATTTCTTGTCAAAAATTGGCTCCATCACTTGGATGAGAAGGAAACTCAATTGTACTGGCTGTCAGGTTAGGTAGGGTCAGAAACTGATAGGTCTCAAGTAAATGTCCTAAGACTGAGCTGGAAAGGCAGTTCCTTTTGAGGATCATTCTTCCCTCAACCAGTATGGTGACTAAAACCTTAGTGTTTTTCACTAAGAAACTAATAATATACCCTAGATGTGAGGAAATTTTTCAACTATTCTTTATACTGAATACTTAATTTCAATATTCAGAGGCCTGGGAAATACATTCTTTACCCAGGTTTCCATTGTTTTGAGGTAAGACAGTATATGCCTGTATCTGACACATCCTTTTGTGGTGATCAAATTTGGCTGTTGAGAAATACAGCTACATGATAGAACTTTGCAGTGTTTTTCAATACTGCATTTCTGGTTCTGGCAAATATTAATTATTTCTGTAATTAATATAAGCAACAGTCCTTTTTGCCACAATGTTAAACTTACCTAAATGTTATTTGCTACTGCATAGGGAGGTGCTTAAGTTGAAGCATAGGAAGGGATTAGATTTATTTAATTTCCAGGAATATAGAAAGAAACTCACATTCCCATAGTTGTGTTGCAGTTAACAGCATGTACTGACATCGAATAGTTACTTATACCTGTATCATGGGGGAGTGGTGTGATATACTACTGTCTATTTCCTGCTCCTGCCTTCTTTTTGTCACTTATTCCAGGATCTTCTGTTACAACTGATGTAACTGAAAAAGGGGAGAAAAAAACCTTCTTTTTTTAGAAGTTGAGCCAAAGAAACAATATGTTGTGGTACGAGCTTGTAAGAAATACTGATGTCTTTAACCCAAATTGAACCCCAAGTGACCTCTTTAAAGAAGAAAAAAGTCAGTCATCCAGACTGTAGGAAGAAGAAGAAGGGACATCAGAGAAACCCTTATTTGTTTTATTCATGTAGCCATGGTCACAGCTTTTAGTCATGATTAATGCATGTCAGTGATGCATCACTTTTAACATTATTTTTTTATTTAAAGAAGCTAAGTAGGAAGTATTAAAAGCCTCTCAGTTCAGATTTTAAGCTTAAAAAAAAAAAAAAAAAGAGGAAAATGAAAGCTAAAAGCAAAATGGCTACTGATGGCATAGAAATGAGGACAATGTTCAGATGCATTACAGAAGGAGAGACAAAAGTTCCAGAGCGCTAGTAAAAACATTGCTAAAGTATTTACATTGTTGTTTTTTTTTTTTTTTTTTTCGCTGTAAATACTGTTTATTAGTCAGAGAAAATATCCAGGTTACTTTCTTCCAGTTTAGAGGATATGGAGGAAAGCAGTCCTGGATCACCTCACAGATGTGCTGTATGAAGGAGAGTGTACGTTTTGGTGCTTGTGTTTTTTTTTCAATTAAGACAACCAAAGTGAGGATTTCTTCTAAGAGGTCAAATAGAATTGCATATCTGAAAGAGTAAAACATTCAGTTATTGCTTCTCCATTACTTTATTCTAGACAGTCTGCCTTTTTATTACCTAAGTGGCCAAGTTATTTTCTCTGTTTTTCCTTTCATTTGTTCTTCTCCTGCTCCTAGATCCTCTTCTGCTTTATTTTCCTTACATTTTCTTCTTTTTCTGTTTTTCCCTACATTTCTTATGAACACCTCCATCTCCCTGCTTAATGTACTCCTTTAAGTGATCTCTTCAGTTGTTTCCACCCTCATCTTCTCTTTCCATGACCTTTCATGCTGAAGGCAACTAGACCACATGCGATGCAGCACTTTATTATTTATTTATGTATTTATTTCTAATCTCACAAGTAAAAGACTGACATGTTAATATAGTTCACTGTGCAGAAAAAAAAGTGTTGTGTTGTTATACCTCACATGAAAAGTCTGCACTAAAGACAAAATATTTCCCTTTGAAGTAGTTATAGAGTGGAAGAGCATACCAATTGCTACTTCAGTAATGGTGCTGAGCCTTTCTTGAGAACAAAATACCATAAATTAGATACTGGATAGCAGCTTTTAAGCTTGAAATCAACACAAACCTTCTCTGGTAGTGAAAAGTAAGGCTGCTGCTACTTTGGTCAGTGCTATCTTATTCTGTGAAACTGTCTTTCCTGAAGCTGAATGTGGGATAGTCCCTCCTGTGTGCTACTATTTCAGCAGAAAGCAGGAGAGACAGAAAATAATATATTCTCTGGCTTAAGTGGTAGAGCTACTTTTGCTACAGATATCTGTGGTTGAAGTAGCATTCCAAATACCTGCGGGGGAAGAAGGGTTTGAGGATTCCTGCAGCACTGTTCTTAGCTTTGCCTTAGCCACTGCCACAAACTAGGTCTTTGCAAGCAGACAGCTCTTGAAGAATGACTCTCAACATCACACTAGGGAGTTCATGTCCTCACGATACACCTGATAGCTTATCTACATGCTAACTCTGCTGCCAATGAACTTTATCCTGTCACAGAAGTGAGGTTTGCCCCTGGCTGTTTCTTACTCCTTTGAGGACACAAAATGCATGAGCTTGTGTTCCCGAGAAGTAATGATTTTCAAATACTTGTATTCAGCTCACATACAAGAAGTAAAAAATCCTATATAAGTGTTTGTAAGTACCTGGAGACTTACAGGTCTATACCAGTTATTAAAATCAAATGCATAATTGCTATTCTTGTGGGAGAATAGTCACAGAGTGGGAGTCTTATAAAATGGGCATAGAATCCAACTTCATACATTGAGGGAATAAGATCCAGATCAAATTTAACATGATATAGGCACTCAACGGTGGCATTTTTATACATGCATTAACTGAGGATTAAGACAAAAAATCATGGTCTTTCATTATGGATAATGTACAGTTTAAAAAAAATAGAGACACTTCTTCAACTCCCACCATGGTGACAAATATAAAATAATTTGTCAATGTCACTGCAATGTCCCTGAAATTAACTCTTCATTTCACCCTAAATTCCTGCTTTTCTGAGTTGAGCATAAACAGCTCCCACTATCATTCCACTAAACTGTTCTAAGAACCTTTAGCATCCTTTACCTGTAAGGAGAGAGAACATTAAATATTCATCCATGTTGCTAACTTAAAAAAAATTGACTACCATGTACTTCAACTGCAACTTAGTGTTTGTCTTGGTTTTGAAAAACCTTGTATTTAATGTTTGTATACAGAACAGAAACTACAGGTCACAAACCTCTTAAATCTGAACTCCCCCTGTTTTGGCTATTGGAAGTGGGATTTCCAAAGGGAAGTTTTCAAGGGAAGTTGTTCAGAAAAGGCTCACAAATACATCAGAGTTTACCAGAACCCCATCCATCCATCCATCCATCCATCCATCCATCCATCCATCCATCCATCCATCCATCCATCCATCCATCTTCCTTATCTTCCTCATCTTCCTTATCTTCCGTTTCTTTAGTTTCTTCCTCCCTTTCTTTAATAATATGCAAAAAATAAAATAGATAGAGCAAAAAAGTAGAACTTGGATGGACACAATGCATTTGGTATCTCTTTTTTCTTAACTTTACTTATTTGCAGGTAGGTGTCCTCATCTGGTTATGGGTCATGACTTTTAACTCATTTAATCAACCAACTTATAAGTTGCCTTATTTGCCACTCCAGAGAGGATTTATTTTATTTTACTTTATTTTATTTTATTTTATTTTATTTTATTTTATTTTATTTTATTTTATTTTATTTTATTTTATTTTATTTTATTTTATTTGTTACCTTTAGATTGCTTAAAATTGTAAGCTGGAACCAAGACAGAGAAACATATTTTCCAAAGAATGGGAAATTAAAAATTTTCTGTCCTTGCATTCATGGAGATAATAGGTATTTCCTTCTCTCTTGAGGCATTTATTAGCCATTACAAGTGAATTTAAAAATAAATATAAGAGATTTTGTCTGTGCAGTATTTCAGCATATTTTTTTTTTTGAGTGTTCCTAGGTTATAGGTTATATTATTAAAAGTAAATGTGGGACCCAAGCATAGAACTATCAGTTGCTGTGGGAAAAAAAAGAGGGGGAAAAAGGTTCTATAGACAGTTCAGGGGAAGGAATGTTAATGAGGTGTTTTGATGTTTTGGAGCTACAGACTTTCAACTATAGTCATTCAATTTCTCTTTCTTCCCTTCCCTGGTGGCTTCTGGCATTGCTCAACATAGGGATACCCATCTGGCTCAGCACACTTCTCTGTGGTACACTTAGTGTTGTTCTGCATGCACACCTTCTTTGTCTCAAAATCTCTAGGGAGAAAGAATGCTACAGCTATTATTTCTGTGTCATTTAATACAATAGTCTTCTTCACAGAATTTATTTTGCAAGCAATTATTGTCACTATACATCATTAGGTTCCAATCGGCTTCAATGCCCATTTTGCAAAATGTTATGTTGCCTTCCAATGTGGCAAATCTAGATTAATCCCAAGGACTATGCTGTTGGAATAGTCCTAGATGCAGTGTGAAATAAATAATAATATTTACCAGTCTCATTTCAAGACCTTTTCTTCTTCTCTGCATGTTTGTGTAAGTGATATTAACAGTTCATGAGACAGTTGTAGATTTGAGCAGAGAAGCAGTAAACCATGCCTCTGAGAACCATGAACAGAAGCAGTAGTGCTATTTAATATTGGGCAGTGGGATATTTATTTTTGTTCAGTCTGCTGAACAAAAATTAATATATTAATACCTGGCTATATAGGAAGTCATAAATGTGACACAATCTTTGCAGACCAAGGAAAATATTAAAACTCCCCCCTTTGCCTTTCTGCTTTCCTTGTTCTATCCCAGGCATGATGAAACCAAGGGTGAGAATTTGGGATAGATGAGGTGAGAAAATTTTCATGTTTTCTTTTTTCAGATATTTTCTCAGGGGTCCTCCTTTACAAATCTGAGCAGGAAATGACACTTTCACACCAGGATATCATCATTAATCCACTGTGCTAGATGTTGCAGGTTACTTACTCTCCCAACAGAAACTGGAACTCCTGCAGCTCCCTCCTAATGCTTCTAAGGTAGGGTATATATTACATTTTTCTTTGTGGTTTCAAAATCCAGACTTTGACTCCTATTACTTTGCTGTTTATCAATTAGATTTTTTTTCTTTTACCATGGGAATATTTAATAATTATTTTTCCTCTACTTGCTTGCACATCTGGGTAATCACCATAGCAACTGATGTATGCCAGGTGTCTGCTCCAAAAGAGCTCCATCCTCTCAGTCTCTGTTACTAAATTCATTACATTAATTGCCAAGCAGATATTAAATCAAACCCAGGAGTGAATAAAAGATTAAAATTGTATAGTCCTTACTACAAACACTGTAAGCCATTTCTAGATAATATAAAATAGATAGCAAATATTGAAATCACTTCAGTGTAATTTTGACTGAGAAGGGGCCAAACATACTTTGGAAAAATTCTACCAGACTTGCCTAATATCTGTTTCCCACTGCAGTGTACTATTTTTATTTTATTTTTAAATATCCTAAACTAACATTAAGATTGTATAGTTAAGAACTGAAATGTCAGGCAAATAAAGTAAAAAGCATTTAAAACATAATTAATCACAGAATAACAGAATAGCTTGAGTTGGAAGGGACCCAGGAGAATTATCGAGTTCAACTCTTAATTGAATGGCCCAGAGGGGATTTAACCTGTGATCTTGGTTTTATTAGCACCATGCTCTAATCAGCAGAGCTAATCTTATGTTTCTGCATGCAAATTATGTGCTTGTACAAAAATGAATGTTAACCACACCGTATATGGTTAATTATATATATTTATTATTTTTAGTGGAAGCTTCTATATGAACAGCATTCATTTTTGCTTTATTGTCTATATGTAAAAACTAATTCAATATAGTATTAAGATTCTGATGAATTTTAAACATTAGACTTTTGTTAGCACTTTTCAAACATTTATTAGAATTTTTGTTTTTCTTCTATTGTTTATCTATTGTCTCTTTATTAGTGTACGAATAATTGTATTTTCAGCTAACATCAGTTTGCCACAAATGTAGTTCAAACAGTTCAACTAGAACTCATGATTTTTTTTTTTCCCTTCAGTTTCTTATTGGCCAATATTAAGCCCTTGAAAAGTTTCTCTTTTGAACATGCTATTTCTCCCCATCAAACACAGTTATTTTATTGTTTGGTACACTAAGCACAAGAATTTTATGAAATTACAAGATTGTGTGTTGCAGGTAATAAAGCCACATGATGAATTAAAGTCAGTTGTTTCTGCATGTCAGGAGTGTAGCTCTGCATTTTTAACATTCTTATTTTGTAGCTGCTATTTTTAATAATTATTTATTATTATAAATTACATAAACAATAATCTATAATGACCTTATGCATTCTGACACTTTCAGACTGCATCTGAATCTTGGGACAGGCACATACCACGGTCCACCCTGGTCACTGTGGATGTCATTCAGATCAGGGCATTGACTGGTACAGACTGTGTGCTCAGCAGTATAATTTCAGAGGCTGTGGGAGGATGATGCAAAGGTAGATAATGGCTCTGTAGAAACAGGACACAATTTGAGAGTCTCCTGGATTTAGGAACTTGAATGCTTTGAAATAACTCTTAAGACCATTTGATGAAAGTCATTGACATTGATAAATAATGAGCAATTAATGAGATGAACAAAAAATACACTTCTGTAGACTCCTGACCTCAGTGAATCTTTTTTTTTTCAGCCAATTGGTTGATATGTATGGTGGGTATTGTAGTACCTTTAAAACTTCCAAATTTGGAACATTTAGTGTCATGGTTACAAACGTTAAGAGTGTTCCACTGTGGACCTGAATTTCCTGAATATATGTTCTTGATACCCAAACAAATGACATTGATTATGTAAAACAATATTTCATTGAAAATGTCAACAAATTTACATGCTAGACTCAGTGAGAAATTTAGTTCTCAGATCTGTATTAAACAACTCTGAGGAATGATTTTATAAAGGAACAAAATTTTTGTATGTTTTCTGAAAGCCTTCAACGTGAACTAATTGTCAAGTCATATATATTTCAATTCAGGTGATCATTGTAAAAGCTTAAATGCTATAAATTCAGGCTAGTATTGAAAACCATCGTGATGCATTAACAATAGCTGATTTCGTAAAAGGACTCCCATAGGTAAGCAAATGTTCAAAATACAGGAGAATAGAAAGAAAATAGCAGTGATTACATTGGAAAATGAGGCTGATTGTGATTCAGCATTTTTGATTAACATAAAGAAATCTTTGTCCTTAATGACAGATAAAGAATATACATTTTATTTTACTATCGGTATTCCAGAATGTCTCAAATACCCCTGTAAAAACTTTACTTAACATTGAAATTATTCCTATAGGCATATTCTACACAAATGTCAAGCCCTTTTAGTTTCTTGTCATGCTAATTTTAAGACTGGAGTACAATCCCTTAAGCATGTAGGAAGATAATAAATGCATAATTATAACTGTATTCTTCTTTTTAAGTAGATGCTGGTTGGTCAACAAGAGTTCACTTTACACTGGCAAAGAAGTTTTAGTAATATGTCCTGGGCAATTTCATGTGAGATTTCATAGGAATACGTAATCACATTTCAGGTCTGAAGCTATTAATAATATTTGGTTTTATTAAATTGTTGCTAGGTATTTTTTAGCATGTTTAGTTAATGGAATTCATTGTCTCTCTCCCGTATCCCTTTCTGCTTCTATATATCTACCTCCTTCTCTCTCTTCCTCTTTTCTTTTTTCTTTCCCTCTCATATCCTGCCCAGTGAACTAGCTTGCACAGTGACACTTTGAGTGCGCACATAGAAAGGTGACTTTGCAAAAGACTAATGCAATTCGATAGATGATCTTAAATGAAATTGAAAGGCTTTTGCTGATGATCCTCTGCTCCTTTAATAAAAATTAATGTAACATGTTACTCTAGATTTATAAAACTGCAAACAGCAGTAGCAAACTGCTGCTATTAGGCTCGGTACATATTCTAGAAAATTAAAAAATTTATTTTGATTGTCATGTAATGTGATTAGGATTAGTTTAATTAAATGGTGTTTGTGTTTTTCTTTGCTTTGTAGAAAAAACATGTCATTTTCCACGGGACCATTTAATTCTATCATCTGCATCCCATAATTTAACCTTCTTTGCTAGCTTTGGAATACTTTAGAGACTGAATTTTATCTCTGATAGTTTCAAGATTATCCTTTAAGAGAGATAAAATTTTGTCCCAAATACAACTTTTACAATATCTTGCCTTTTCTTCACTGTAAGAGATTTGTATTACACCATGAGCATAGACAATATTTCTCCTACTAAACAAATCACAGGCCAGCTTGTTTGGAGTTTTAATACATGGTTAGAAAAATATCTATAATGTCATAGATAAACAAATCTATTTCACAGTAAGATAGCTTTTTTATTTTTTTTTTTTTTACAAAAGTCCTCACTTACCGCATCATAATAGTATTCAAATGGGTAGATATCACACAATAGCTGTAATATCCCTTCTTGATTTCCATCCTTATTTCCATTACTGTACAGACTTATCTTCAGCAACCTCAATAGTATGTTCATTGTAGTTGAATTATTAATGGATTTCCCCATAATATTTCTATGAGTTAAGGATGCTCTTACAAGAGTACTCTTACCTGCAGTACATAAGACTGTAATCTAAGATCAACTGTGTAATTTTTGCTGTTGAAAACTAAACCCAAGCATGTTTTTCTTGTTAATATTTTTTTACCTCTCACGTTATTCTTGACACTACCTCAAGATCCTTGAAGTCAGTAAAATATCTCTCTTTGAAAACTAGAACCATGCACTGCCTATTTTTTTTAAAACTTTCTAAGTTAGTGCTTTAAATGAAAATTTGCTTTCATTTAGTCTAATGATACATGGGTAGATTTTTGAGAATTGGTTTTAGTAGTCAAAAGGTTAAGATTTCCTTCACTTCACTGCCTCCTACCAACATCAGAGAGCGTGTTTTATCTCACTTCAGTGCAATGAGCACTTGGCCACAACAAAAGTTAGTTTAAATTAAGGGGAATGGCTGATCATAGCCCTTGGTTTTGGCAGCATTTCTAGGGACAGAGAAGCAAACTGTTTGAGTTTGAAGATCCGTTGTCCATAAAATAAATGAAATTTGTAATTTATTTTAATTTTCTGAAAGAAAGTGGTGGAAGGAAGATATGTAGAGGATGGGTGCAGAAAATACCACCCACAATTCACTGTAAGACTTAAAGGCTGAAAATATACTTTATTTATCACCGTCACTGTGTCAGATATGGTTCCAGAAAACAGCAATTTAATGAATTTGTGTGTTTGGTCCAGAAACTCAAGAACTCCTGTAATAAACAAAGCCCTAAATCCGTGTCACTACCACACAGAAAGCAAATAATGACACAGAGATGGCCCTATTTGTATGCATATTGCTGTTCAATGTTAGGCCTCTGTCTAGGGAGGGATGGGAGATTGTGAAAAGGAATTAATTAATCATTAGACTGTGATTTTTGATTCTTTGCAGAGACACAGTGACTGATCTAAATCATCCTCTATAATTCATCTTCATCAACTCCCTTTTGTTCTTTCTTTGTCGCCCTTACTGGTTTTCCTCATATAGCTTCAAAATGGTTAACAGACGACAGAGTGAAAAAATGAAGACTTTGATAATAGAACTTGCCCAGAAAACAGAAACTCAAGGATAGAGACAACTCAGATCTGTGACGTGCCTACACCTATAGTTTTGCTACTCTTGATTGCAGTGCCAACAGAGATTTTCCTTTGCCTTTGCCTAGGATGTATAAGAAAGAAAACTGCTTTTTCTTTTTGTATTAGCATTAAAGCTGGACAATATTGTCCCTTATGCACAATATAGGCCATGCATAAAATAACCTAATGTACTATAAATTTCCTAGATGAAATTTAAAGCATAAGGAAGTATTCAATAAAATTTTAATGACATTCTAAGCATTAAGCAGACTCAGAATATACTTCAAAATTGAACCTAGCTGTTTTCTTCAAGTGCAGAAGTGGAAAGAAGAAATTATTTACTTTTTTGGTTTCGTTCTTTTTCTCCTTGCATAAATGAGGGGCTCCTGTACAGGATGTGTTATGAGACTATGCAAAACTAATTATTATTTTTCTGAAGCAAAATATGAATGTCCCAAGAAGCTCCTATTTTGTAAAACCTATCATGTAGCATCTAACAAATAGCCTTGAGGGGCTTCATAATTACTGACAAGGATATTAGAACTGACAGATTTCAGGTGTATGTTACAGAATAAAAAGGAAATATTATAGGCTTGGTTAACGATTTCTCATTTATATTTGCATGTTTGACAAATCCAGCAACTACTGTCTTACAAGAAAGATCTAGTTTTGCTACCTTTCAAATGAAGATGGATGATTCAAACTATTTTGTTTTCTCTACTAACAGGAGGGTACCTGATGTCCTGCAGAGAGAGGCTTGTAAGTCTTATAAAGCTATTCCTTAAGAGGTTTCCAGTGCATTTGTTGAGATACATGTCTAACTAACAGCTGAAATAATGCTAAGGTGAAACAACTTAGCATTTTATGTGTAATTTTTATGGCAATGAATGTAAACCAGTTTTTCTATCCCACACAATTTTCTTGAATTTCACAGGAAGAAAATCATTACATATTCAAAGCATGTCATGTTGAGTTATTTAATTTATGTGAATGTTACAATGCTACTTCTGCCTGCTACTTATGAAAAAATCCCCAAAACAAGCTAACATAAACCACCAGATTAGCTTGCCAGATGAACCTTAGCTTCTTTGCACTAAATATTGCACTGACCACTGGACTAGTAATTATTTCAGACAGTTTTCAAAACCTTTTATTTCATGATTTTTTACTTGCAACAGAAATCATAATTTTCCCCATCTCCACTACTTAGAGAGATGTCTCAGAGACTGAAATATATTATTCTAAACCAGTTATTTCCTTAATATTCCACAGGTGCTGATCTGTGTATCCTGCATGTCTTCTTTGTATTTTATCAACATTTGTCATCTCAGTCAAAAATAACAAAATTTAACTGACTGCAGTAGCTGTATGACTAGCTGGCTATTAGTTTCTGTGAGGCACTTAGACATTTTTATTCAGTTCTACTTAATTTCAATTGTTTTCTTTCTGACTCAATATGACACTTTTTTATTTTCTGGGATTTTTTTTCTTCTGTTCTTTTGCACCGTTTGTTCCTTCTCATCGTTTGTGCAAAAATACCAACTTGTCACATATATGCATAATACAGTAGGTCAAGGTAAAGCAAATTTTAAAGGTATGTAATTTATGTGTAGCTTTGTCTATTATATATCTAGCTCTTTATCTATTAATCATCAGACTAATAGAAAAAGAATGCCACATGAAAGACACTGATGAGTTGAAGTTTCCCATGGATCAGAAATCACAGCTCCCTGTCACTCAAAATCAATATCCTTTGAAATGCTTCTACTGACTATGTTAACCAGTCCTTCCATTAGAAAGAAATCTAAATATGAGACTCAAGAGCAGGAACTGGGTCTCAGCAAGCAAAGAACTGACATTTTTCCCTGATTAGCTACTGGAATTTTCAAGTACTTCTAAAGGATAATGTGATTAGTTAAATATAACGTGGATTATTGTTTTCTTTAGTATAGTAACATTAACTAAGTGCCCTGAAATTTGCTGTGCTGGTTTTAACACCCCCTGGAAGTTAAACTCTAAATAAGCCACTTCTCTAACCAACGCCCCTTCTGGTAAGGGAAGGACAAAAGCCAAAATTAGGGCTTGAGGTAACAGTTTACTAAAAGCACAAAGCAATGGAATAAGACATTTACAATAAAAACAGCAGTATTAATAGCAAAAGTATACAAAAGGAGAAGGTGTTTTACCCGCAGAAATGTGCTCATCCTTGGGAACAAAATAACCAACTTGGTGAACACCCCCCAAAACTCTCACCCATGTGGTGAGATAATATGGTGACTGTTCCTACCCACTGCCCACATGGCTGCTGGGAACTAAGGCAAGATGGGGACTAGCATTTCCCAGCTCCAGTCTGTAATAACAAAAATCAGTGACAAACATACCCCCCAAAACCTAGGCTGGTTGTGCCAGGTTGTGCCTCTCTCTGCTGAGCTCAGTTGCTCACCACGTGCCTGTGTTTGACTGACATCATGGTCTTTTCTTCCTACATTGTTTACATTACTGTGCACTGGAAACAGATTTCAGATAATAAAATTAGGGCAGTTAAATTATAACAGTGAATTACAGAACTTTTTTTTCAAAAAAGCTAATTCAGCTGTACTCACACCTGGGACAGCCTCATCTAGATAGTTTTCAGGATAATCCTGGAAATTAAGCCATAAAAAATGGTTCTGTTACAGGAATGCTAAATATATACAGAAGTATTGCCTGTATATGTCAGCCATGGAAACTGTGTCAAAGGCAGTTTCAAATGAAAGCATAATTTTCCTTTTCAAAATATGAAGAAATGAACTAAACAAATCCTGTCAAAATGTTGAGAATTATGCTATTTTCTACCTTCTCCTAAATTTCTGTGAACTCCGATTGTACATTAATAAAACACAGAATCACATTCTCCAGGCATTTCCCTGTTTTTCAGAGCAAAACAGAAACTTTACAGCACGTCAGAGGAGCAAGCAGAGCTCTTTAATATTGTACAATTTCATCCTGCTGTCATAACATTAGGTCCAAATTCTGCAGGGACATGCACAGGTTTAACTTTATGCACTGTGAGTTATTTCTTGGACTTGACAAGAAACTGAATTCCCATTACATTAAAAAAGGCTTTCTCTTTTTGAGGTTCAGCTTGCCAATCTGTCAGCTACCCATATTGAGTTTTCTGATCAAGGATTCATGAGTGAAAAAAAATAAGTTTTTTCTTCGCAGTGTCCAGGAAAGCTTTGGTGTATAATTTAAAACTCCTGGATATCCAGTCTGATTCAGCCATTTTCACTGTTGATGAATTTGCATGTTCTACAAACATCCTCTCTTGAAAAATTATCATATTCATTATTTTGTCAAAATACCACACAGGCACTTACTTATATGTTCAATGAAGAAAAGGTTTTGACTATTAGTTTCAGGTAAACCACAATTACTGAGGTTTATAATTAATATTACATTATTGCCAAATTTTTTCCAAAATCAAGATTAATCCTAATCAGTTTTGAGTACAGGTTTTTTTTAAATATTGATGTTAAATGGCAACCCTACACAGATCTTTTGATTAAAAATTAGGGACAAATATGCCCATCACCCCAGATGTCATGCCTGGTGTGGAGTGTGAGGAAAGCTGACTTTACAACACAGGGGTCCTTAACTTAAACTCATCGTATTTGTCCAAGATAAAAACACTGGCGATTTATTTTTACTTTTTTATATATGTACATTACCTTCCCTGTTCTTCTTTCTTCATTTTGCATTACAGAGTAAAATGATGCTTCCTGTTAACTTCTCAGCAGTCCAAGGAAATAAATTATATTCCAACTGAAAAATATTTTGATCAGTATTGATGTTGTCGTGACCCAGAGGCTTTTCCCAAACCTTTTACAAATCTGAACGTCATGCTCTCCCTTACCTTGTATTTTTAATATGGAAAACCTTTGCTTTCTGTATCTTAGGCTACTAGATATTGACACTGAATGATGATTCCCAAACTGGGAAACTCATATTGGGACAATACAATAACCTAGAAAGATCAACATTATGTTGAAGAATCAGAAGGGCTATGTGCAAAAACTGTCAGTAGAGACAGAACCTGTATTTCCTCAAAGTTGAGGAAATGTCCAAATGAAAACTGGTAACATACAGTGTTCCCCAAGGGTCCATACTGGGACCCTTTAATATATTCATTTATCACATACATAGTGGGATTGAGTGCACCCTCAGTAAGTTTGTGCATGAAACCAAGCTGAGGGGTGGGATGCCATCCAGAGGGACCTTGACTGTCTTGAAGAGTCAGATCATTTGAGCATCGTGAAGTGTTGTTCGAACAAAGGCCAAGTGCACGTACCTGCACCTGAGGTGAAGCAATCCTCTATATAAACACTGACAGTGGGTTGAATGGATTGAGAGCTTCCCTATGGAGGACTTGAAGGAGTCTGATGTAAAAAAATTGGCTATGAGCTGGCAATGTGCTCTT
Source organism: Promerops cafer (assembly GCA_013398275.1). Lineage (NCBI taxonomy): Eukaryota > Metazoa > Chordata > Aves > Passeriformes > Nectariniidae > Promerops > Promerops cafer. The sequence goes on along the minus strand of VZSE01000987.1, from coordinate 149,479 downwards.
GTCTTGAAAATAATCAGAGGGCTGTCACACAACTTTTATGTAAAAAGGTTTAGAGTGTTGGAGTTCAGTCTGGAGAGGAGAAGGCTTCAGAACACATTATTGTGGCCTTTCAATACATAAAGGGGGTTTATCAAAAAGACAGGCATGACTACCAAGACCTGTAGTGACAGGACAAAGGGGCAGCTTTTTTAAACTGAAAGACCATAGGTTTAGATTGGACATAAGTAAAAAAAATTCTTATGGTAAGTGTGGTGTGATACTGGAACAGGTTGCCCAGAGCAGTTTTGGATCACAGGAAATGTTCAAGGCCAGGCTGGGCAGTGCTTTTAGTAGCCTGATCTAATGGAAATGTTGCCACCTTTATCAGGATGTTTGGCCTAGAAGACTGTTGCAGGTCCCTTCCAACCCAAATCATTCTATGATTCTAAGTTTCGTTTAAATAAAATAAAGGAAATGGAAGCATTTATTTTACATTTATTTTACATTTATTACAGTAAATAAATATGTTTAAGAAATCATAACTGAAGTACATCCAAAACTAAGCTCCATGTATGCCTGCTGTGAAAGAAGCCTACTTATATGTAGTACACAAAAAAATCTGAACAAACAAAAAAATTCTACGTTTGAAAAATGTCCTTGTTCTGTCAAGGTTAGTGCTCTGCACAGGATGTACAGAAGGATGAACTCTTCTCTGCAGTCAACCTTATTGTAAAACATAGTTCACAGAAAAAAAGAGAGTTCCTTGAGGCTCTTGCAAAAACTTTCACCTCACCAAGGGGCATCTCAGAAAGCAACACAAGTGAGCATCTCTGTGGGTCAGGACAGCATAGAGAGTGTCAGAACAAGTGAGCACAGAGTCAAGGAGAGATCAGACTTCAGATATGACATTTGGAAGAAAGATATATCAAAAACCTCCAAGAAAACCACACACAGCCTTCACAGTAAGTAGGATTTTTTTTTTACCTGAGTTTTCTGTTTATGTTCACTTTTTACACTGAAAGGTACCACTTTAATTTCCAGAGCAGCATCAAATATGACCGGTAATGTGTTCCGAAATTATCATTTCCACCATGTAATTTGAAGAATTGATCATTGTAGTTCATTGTTGCTGATAACTCAAGCAACCAATTCTTCCCATTCCTATTACTGAGCTAGTTACATAAATTCTGACATTATTCTCTTATTTAAGAAGAATATTAAGCACCTATAAGCACCTACGTCCTTCGGAGGACAGCATTTTCACAATATTTTTTTAATCTCCCTTTTTATTTGATGGCTCAGCTTCTTGTTATTCTTTCTGGTTTTCTTATTTGGTTTGTTTTTTTTTTCCTCCTCAATAAAACTGCTTTTCATTCTTATATGTGCATATGGTTATATGTGCATATGGAGCTAAGTGGAATACACCTAACTATTCTCATGTTCATTTTGCTGTCACAGTTCATGAACAATGGATGAGCTGTGGCTCTCAGGCCACTTTTTTCTCACCCACTCAAGTTGGAGAACAAATCAGAAAGATAAATAGAAGCTACAGAATCATGGCTCCTCTCCCTCCCATCACATGCTGGCTGTTGTAACAGAACAGCAAATGGAAGGAGGGTTGCCTGTATGTCTGTGTCAAGTAATTCGGGTTTGTTCATACCACTGAACCATGAGAAAAAAAAACGTTCATGGTGAGAACAGATCATCAGTGAAGCTTTCATGTAGTGCCACCATATGGGCCTGTACATGGCTTATTTCTTGGCTGTCTCAGTATCTCACTCTTTTGGCTGCTGGCGCACAGCACTTCACATATTACTGCAGATTTTCATCACATGGTAGCTGCTCCATCCTTCCCCCTAGCCCTGGTGGACCAGTGCAAAAAGACACATCAAAACTCCAGTCCCAGGGGGAAGCTGTGAAGGCTTGCTCCTCTTATGTCTGTAAGTACTCAGCACTTGGTGGTGTGCGGCAGTACTATCTCTCTCCCAATTTGAGAACTCCCTTTTATTTTTCATAAAGCTACCTGTTTTCTTTCTTCAGATCCCAAGAGTAAAAATTCATATATATATATATATATATATATACGCACACACATCATTTTTGTATTCTTGACAGAGGACAATTGTTTAAACTGAAACTTTCTAAGTTTGCATTGTAATAGAAAATATCTGCTAATTTTTGACCCTGTCCCTCAGAATAAATTTGCCATTTTGTCTTATGCTTACATACATCTTTTTAAAAGGTCTTTCATTATTATGTTAAATTATTTTCCTTGGTGACTTATTTTAAGTTTGAGATGCTTTTCATATACTTATGACAAAAATATATTAATATTACTTTTTCAACTTTTTATCCTTCTTAAAGTGCTACCCAGCTAAATCATTCTTTCAAAGCCCAGTCCTGTCTTGGTTAACACCTCTGAAATAGCACAAAGGGCTGGAAGCACATTTCTGGCACAGTCTGGCTACCACGTTGTTTTAATTGCCTCAGGAAAAAGAAGTAAAAATTCAAAGTAAAATTGATACCAAGACTTTAACCCCTCTAAACTTCCCAATCCTAGTTCAGCAAGGTTAAAGAGATTTGACTGAAGAAGCATGTATAGTTGTAATGTTTGCTTTTTAGACTGAGCCACAGCTGCATTTACTTGTACATAATCACTTATGTTGGTATAAATTGGAATAATCCTTAAACTAACTCATAGGATACAATGAATCACCTATTTTTACAAAATTTTACTGCTAAAATTATAAATGCTATAGTGAAATTTTAAACATGGTCACAGAACAAACTTGTACACTATTAGAGTTAAGTAGGGATGGGAAAGAATTCTCAAATATTAATACAATGATGAGATTAATTTATGAACTGCATAGTTGATTTGTTTGGTTGCACTCTCTTTACATTTCTCTAAAATAGAATTAATTTGAGTATAATTATTTTTGTAGCATATTGATGTTTTCTTTTGTATCCAGCAATCATGCTGGGGGGGAATAGCATATACTTTGGAGGGTGTGAAACAAACAGTTGAAGGGTAGAGTTGGCAGTTGTTTGAAATGAGGCTCTGGCCTCATCATAAGCAAGAATAAGAGTTTGCTGTAATTCAGTGAGACACTGAACTAACTGAGACTAAGCGTAAGAGCCTAAGCAGGAACCTGCTCTGCATGGTTGCAACAGAAAAAGATATGTTCAAAATCATCTTATTTCAGTTCTGACCTAACTATTTAGAGTTTCCTCAAAAGCTAATCAGTTTTTCATGTGAGCAAACCTTTATAAGGTAAAGGCTGAGTCACATCTAGTTCAATGATATGGTGAGTAAGGAGCTGTTACAAAACCATACTTAAAAATCTCAAAAAGTGACAAATACTTAAAATAAGAGGAAAAAACCTTTTAATTATTTCACAGTTTTCTTTCTCCTACTTATTTCCAGTCCAGTTTGTTCATGTGAGGCTCTGTTTCACTAGATAATTCCTCAAGTCATTGAGGAATCAATGGGAAATCAGATTCATTTGAGCAGACTCTGCAGTCATTAAGTCATCACACTGCTGTGTTGGTGTAATCAAGGAGCAGCAAAAGTAGAAGAGTAAAACCCACTAAGTTCTGGTTACAGGATCAAATGGGCTTATGCAGAGTTGTGTATTTGGTTGCTGCAATTCCATCTAAAGTACTGTGTAACATTTCAGCCACAATTATGATAATCTATCCTGAACCCCTAAAAGGCATTTTTCAGTAGAATAATGAATGTGTAAGCTGAAGTTTCAATTGTCAAGAACAAGCAAAAATACGGACCAGAAAAAAAGGCAGTTACATAGAAAATAGGAAAAAAATATGAAAACAATCAAACAGAAAGATAGGTGAAGAAATAGTCATTTAGCAGTACATGTTTTGACTGATCCTATACAATATTTCTCCACCCATATTTCAGATCAAAACCATGCATTAAGGATAATATCTTAAACAATATTCTTCCTAAGGGTGTCTGTGAAACTTTACGCAAAGTGAAATGCACATCAAATTCTTCCATCTTCCTTGCTTCATCTAGCCATCAGCTTGCTCATGATTTTAGCAGATGTTTCTGCTTTTGGTTGCAAGACAACTTAATGAACCAGGTTTTTCTCTCCTCCCTTTTCATCCTCCGAGGAGCAAATGCATTCACGAGCAAATTCTTTTGCTATACTTTTGAAATCAATTTTGCATGTTTTACCCAGTGTTTCCATCACAGTTATGTAGCGAAATTTGTAGTCTTAGTACATTATTTATGAGAATATCTAAATAATTTAAAAAAATGCGAGGTTTGGAAAGGTACGACCAACAAGAGGACCCACTTTCAGTGATGCTAATTGCAAGATAAGTCTTTGTCAAAGCTCTTACATGTTGTATCTTATTCTCTGTTATACAGAGCAGAATAAAGCTGGGTCCTGGAATGATTGCAGTAACATTTTAAGCCATGTTGGAAGTACCACATAGCAGTAAAGCAGATTGGGATGAAGAATAATGAATCTATCATTTTGTGATTTGAACCTCCTCAGATGGTATTAACAGTTCTGCAGTTAATTTAAGAAACAAACTTTTATTGTGACTGCAGGCAACAGAAATGCCATCAGTACCAGATATTGAGGTAACAACAGAAAACGATCCTCTGAGTTGTTATTGTTAATTTAAAAAACTGATGGGGAAAAAATGCCCCTTATATCTGTTGGAAACCTTGCATAGATGTTCAGATAAAATATTTCCAAAAGACCTTTGTAGGGAAACTGCTACAGAATTTTCATTAAAATATTTATTGTTCAATAGGTTTTCCAGAAGATTTCACAACTCGGGTCCCAATCAAACTAATAGGAGCTAAATACATACTTTTTTTTTTTTTTTTTCTTTTTTCTGGTACTTTCTGGTGATTCCAGCACTTATCTGTCTCAACTCTTAAAAACTTAAATCTATTTAAAATCTTGTTTTTAATGTTATCCAACAAGGCCATTTTTTTTTTTTTTTTTCACAGATACTGGAATGTAAAAGACATGAACACAGACGTAGTTCTGTTAAAGGTGGATAAGTCCGTTTACATAAACCAGCCAGAACAGGTGCTAAAAAATTTTATGTCTGGTCTGTTACAAGTACCAGCAGTGCTGATATCTCAAGGGCACAACTACCTGACTGAAGGAGAAAATAGAGTCTAAAACACTTTAAAAAATAGTCTAATTAAGTAAATCGGATGCAGAATTGAATTTAGCTCTTGGTGAATATTAAAAATATTGAAATAAACTCAAATATTCCTGAATCTTGTATAATTTGTAAAGTACACAAGTCAGATACAGCTGGGAGGAGGCTGTGTGATTACTGCAGAGGCTGTGTGATTTCTGCAGATTCCCATGTGGATGCACATCATGTTTACTCTGTCCTGTTGGGAAAGAAAGGTGGTGAGGCAACCCAGAGTTCTCTGCCTGGAATGTCTGTGTTGGGCAGTAAGCAGGACAGGGATGAGGACTTTCTACTGACTGCTCTGTTCAATCTTATTGAAAAGAATGAAACATTCTTCTTTCATTTTGTTTTTGTTGGGGTTTTTTGGGGTTTTTTTTTTTTGGTTTATTTTGGTTGGGTTTTGTTGATGTTTTTTGGTTTTTTTTTTTTGTTGTTGTTTTTTTGGTTTTTTTTTTGCCAGCATTACTTGTCAAATGGGTAAGATTTTTCATTCTGGAGAGGAATTTTGAATCTTTTACTAAATTTGCCCTCTGATAGGTAGTCTGGTAACATATGAAGGATTCATTTTAATTTTATTCAGGAGTCAGTGCAAATATATATGAAGTCTAAACTACTGCTTCTATTTCTACCAGTTACAACACCATTGGAAGAATTCACTATAAATATTAGAGTAACCACATGTGCAACCACTGTAAGTACTCTATTTTTTTCATCAATTGCAATATCTGCAGTGTAATTCAAAAGCAGTACAACTTATGATAGTTTTGTATTCAAGCTGAGGGATTCTTCTCACACTATATTGATCATATAGGTTTTACACCTAAAATTTTACACCCATTTCAGAGAAAAATGGCTAATCTACAAAACAGTTTGAATCGCCATCAATTTAAAACAGGACTAGCATGCACTCTTATTAGCATTCAATGTTTAGCTTCCAAATTTTAAAATTTTAGTCAGTATTTCTGCTCTTCTTATTTGGCCAAATCCTTTCTGCTTTGCTGATGTCTTTCTGTAGGTTTTGCAAAGCTCTTTATTTTCCACTTTATAATCTCAATAGTATTGTTGAAAAATCAGTAGTGGTATTAATAACTTTCTCTACTAAGCCCCTGCCAGTTCCTACAATGCATCTGAAATGTGATATTGATTAAAAAATATTGTTTAGTTCATTTGCATTAGACTTGTCTTATGCTGTATTTTCCATTCTGAAGTTACTACTAACCTATATCACTTTTCAGAATGTGTGATGATGATTAAAGGTGTAGATAAAGAGAATAATGTAGTGCTTGGTAACAAGTTAATCAACATAATCTAGTAGAAACATTTTAAATGTTGTGATTGATCTTTTTTAAAACATATTGTAATCTCTATTAGTCATACTGAGAACAGAAGGACTGGAAAGAGCAAAGTTATACTATGCCAGACACTGTACAAACTCAGAGACAGTCCTTGCTTCAAAATCTTCCACATGATATCTGTTTTTTGTTGGAATTTTCTCATGATCAACTCTAAGTACAGTCTTAGGACATAACCACGCTGTTGCAAGTGACTATGAATGATTTTATGACACTGTTAAGAGTACCAGGCCTTGCTTCACCCCACTGGGAGTGCAGAATGCTACCCAGAAGCTGTGGAGTCTTAGTGAGTGATTAGGCAAGTAATGCTGCAACTGTGGTGGTGACATTACAGAAGAATTTGATGCTTACAAGCACTTACATTAAAGGAAAATTAAAAACTGAAGGTGCTTTTTTTTTTTTTTTTTAACAAGGTACTATGTTCTGTTAGTAAAATTTTACAATGCAACAGAGAGTTTATCCTTAGAGTCTGAACTTGTAAGCAAATGAAGCAATAAGTAGAAAAAGCATGAGTCTTCTGAAAGATGTGAGAGGCAGAGTTTTAAAGGAATATCTAAGCATTATTGGCAGACATCCAAAAGAATGTGTTTGTGATGAATAAATATAAACCTGGCATGGCTGCAGCATTAAATATACTCACCTGTTATGTTTGGTTCTCAAATAAAAGAAGGAACAAGGGCTGAAGAATAGGACAAGAGTTTGGTAATGATTTTCAGACAACTGGTAGAAACTGAGATCAGTATAAAACAGACCCAGGAGGCAGACGTAGTTTATGAAGTAAGAAGAATAATGATACAGATAATTAGGAGAATTATATTTGTTCCTCTTTCTCTAAAGCAGCAGATGCCAGCTGTTAGAAGTTGAATATTAAAACTGGTGTCCCTGTAGTACGATTCTGTACAAAGGAACCTCAGTTGTAATATCATGAAACAATGTTCTTAAGAATATGAACATTCTTGTGTTTCTTCTTCAATACTTTGCTAAGCTTTTACCACAGCAAGAGGCAGACTACTGGGTCCCAGCTGGGTCAGGCTTTTGTAAATTCTTTGAAAAGCTAAATAAGAATGCATATGGCTTTTTTTTTTTTCCCCCTGAAAAAAACCTGTCTTTCACAAGGAATTCTGTTACTTACCTTTTTTCTGGAAAACTAAAATGTTTTAGCATTCCATATTTTAATTACTATTTGTTCACTTCATAATATATACAATTTTACTCTCTGAGAAAGGCATTTTTAAAATCCAGTCAGTAATAAATTCCTGTTATATTCACTTATTTCTTGATAAGATCAGTTGCTTTAGAGAGAGAATCTCTCTTCACTTCTAATAGAAAGATTGCCATACTGAGAAAAAGGAAATAGCAACTCATTTAGGTGTTCAGGGATATATGAGACTCAAGCAAATATTGTATGTTTTGACAACAGAACTTGAAGTATTGTGTTATCTTTGATAAGTAACTGTCTTTTTGAATTAATGCATTATTTCCAAACTAAGAACTCTAAGAGAAACCATTTATTTTTTATATGCCTACGTATCTGTATATACACAGAGTATCTGGGTGATGTGTCTTTCTTCCTAAGGGTAGTTATCTGTCTTGAATTAGATATATATGTGCACATATGCAGATGCTATTAATGTATATGCATAGTACATTTACCATGCTCTGATTAGCAATGGGAGCCAGCTTCAGTTTCAAAGAGCCATCATTAAACACTGGCCTGAGTTCTATGCCAAACTCAGAAAACTAGACCAAACTGATTGACCAAACTAGACCTTTGCTGTCTCCTCACAAACAGTGAATCAAGTCCCTGTTGTGGAGGGAGGAATGAAAAGAAGAGAGGAAAGGAGAAATGTAGGCTTTAACAATATCTGTTTCACCAATTGACATTAATTTAATTTATTCTTTCTTCTTTTATTATGAAGAAACTGTTAAGTGGTTGGAAAGTTTGTCTTGCAGCAGTGTTTGACTCCCTGCCAGCTGGTGGCAACCCTGGGCACCTCCTGCCTCTCTTGTCCTCTGTGCAGGAGCCAGTCTTCAGCCAGACCCCCACTGACTGAAGTCATTCTTCAACATTTCTTCTTGCTGGTCAGAAGCAGGGCACTTTAGTGACCTTTCTGATCCTTAGAGAATATCAGAGAATTCTGCACTACATAGAGTCTGCTATCTACAGATTTCGCAAGTGGCATTTTCTTTACCTGGGACATCAGTTTACTAAATTTGAAGGCTGACATATTTGATTAGAATCAAAACTTGCCACAAGGTCTCTTTCACTCAAAACTCTTTCTTTGCACCAATGAGAAGAGTATGAGCTTTCTTCTATAGTTTTCTAGGATGACTTACTGTTTTCTCTTATGTTTTAGGGCATTTGATTTACATACACTTCTCTTTGCATTGCTGGCATGAGGAAATCAAACACTGAAAGAGTAAGACCCAGAAGTATGGTATGCATGATACAAAGCAATTGGATATTCCATTTTACAAATGTTTTGCTTCTCAGTTTATGTCTTTGGACGTCTATCTCAATTCATATGTGCACCTACTGTAATTTTACTGTGCTTTTCATATCTGCTAGCACATACTGTGGTGGGGGGATTACTGAATCTCATAATCTGAAAGAGCTGAGGTTGCTCTAACTCCCCTCCTGCAAAGCAAGGATTCACAATAGGCAGATATTCAAACACAAGCATGTACACACACACATGCACATCTGGACACACAGATCACACATCGGTATGTGTGTCCCAGATACACTCAGCACTCCCACTAGCCCAAATGGCACCAATGGCCTCTTCCCATTCCACTCAATGCCTGATCATGATGAAAGTTCAGTAGTGGGAAAGACCCATGCACACCTGCATGTACCTGCACATGCATAACATGGATCCCTTCTGAAGCTGGGCTCAGGCACTTAATCTATCCATTGGCTTCTTGTGGATTCAAATCTTCCCAGTTCTCACACCTGGACAAATGAGCCACTGAGACCCCAGGGCTCCTTCAGCTGCTGGTACAGACCTCTCACACTTTCACACCCACACTCATTCCAGTTGCTGACATTCAGACCCACATAAACACATCTGAGTTGAAAATGGAAGGTAATAGAGCAGAGAAGACTGTGTTGACAACATGGTATGACCAGAAGTGTGCTGAACAGCCAGCCACCTGTTTACATGTTCCTTTTATTGTCTTATTCCTTGTTCCTCCCCAATCCACTCTGTTCCCTCCCATTTTCCACCTTTGGTTCCTCCCCCTAACCATCCTAGAATGTCCTGTGTGATCTCATAATGTGCCCCATACCTCTGGGCAGTGATCCCCCTCAGTAAGAAAGGTGACTTCCAGAGCTTCTGTGTTGGCTCACAGTGGTGGCTAGTCCCATCTCGATATGGGTGGAGGCTGAGACTCTCCTGGGATCACTGTGGGAAACCCTGGAGTTCATTTCTCAAAAGGTTTATTAGGGCTCCTGTGTCTGGCACTGTGCCTCTCAGCTCCTTCATGTGCACGTGTGTATGTGTAGGAGATTCTAATCACATAAACTGACATCCAGATCTCCTTCTCTGCTGTTAAATTAAACTTTTTGTTTGGAAACCATTCAGACACGAAATAGAGGGAGACATTGCAAATGGCCTTACTTAGCCTTATAGTATCAAGGCAGGTGAAGGGTCCTGAGAAGGATGCTAGAAACAGACGTCAGAAAGAAAAGTATAGCATGTCAAAATAAAAAATAAAAGTGAATTATTATGTTTGGATAACTAAGCATTATTTTTTATGACAAACCTGGGGAGTGCTCATTATGAAGCAAAAAGTTCCAGGAGCAATATCTGAAAGAATACTAAAATGAAGGTTGACTTTGATGTACTTAGAGAGTATTAGTGTTTTAGTGGGATTCACCAGATAATGAAATATTCACAACTAGAATTAGGAATGTCAGTCTGTTGGTTAAAGGTCAGTTCTGAATAGGTAGCTAAAGGAGGCTAATTTGCAGTGATGTGATTTATTCTCCAAGACTATGATGACAATCCACTGTTGTCATTCTCTTAGTTATCTCTGAGAGAACAATTTAGGAAATCTCTGATGAAAATGTTACACAGAATTTATAACAGGCTTTCAAACTTTGGAAAGATTTCCAGGAGTGCTTTAGAGAAAATCTGTGGAACCTTGATCCACATTTGCTTCTTGCTTTGTTTTTCTATTGGTACTGTTACGGGCTTCTTGACTCAGCATTATATTGTCACCCCACAACATGCTAGTGAGCTGGCTCCTGTCAGCTAATTCTGAAGGGTGGTCAGCTGAGAATTCAGCTATTCTGTTTAAAAGCAAGACCTTTTTTTAACTCGCTGTCATTCTGTATCCCCTCAAATATCATTTGAACGAATGCTTATATGATCTCTGTGCAGTATCCAATCCACGGGCTGGAATCTTTTTGGAAGAATACCATGGATCTGGAGGCTAGGATGTACAGCCAGCCTGTTTTGAGGCAAAAGATGGAAAAGAATGTCTTACAGCTACAGTGAACTGACTACAGTTAGATGCACAAGTATTTTGAAAGTGGCCTTTATTGTTCAATAGTGGAATAGAGGGAAGCTAGGGCATTTGCCTGTGATTCCAATCTTCCAGTTTATGGCACTGTCTTTAAGCATTACTATGCCAGCTGTCTTCAGCCCCTGTTCTTGGGGGACAATGGCAATTCCATTTTCTCTTTTCCTTGCTGCAGTGTTCCAAAAGTCAACCTTTGCCATCAAAGATAAGAAGGTTCTAAGAGAATTGTTCTTCTGTGCTCTTGCAAACTCTTGACACCCTTTGCCTCACAGCAGATGAAAGAATGGCAATCTGAATTTCTGCTTCCCATTTGTTTTTTAATCTGTTGTGACTTCTCCATTTCACACTACTTCGAATTTCAGAGAGAATGGCTATTTGTCTTTTAAATACATCTGTTTTTCCTCTTGCAGTTTGGTAATTAATTTTCACTGTCAGAGTAAGGCAGACTGCTGCAAATCAGCATAGGGCTTTTTTTAGATGTATAAATATGTAAGGCATTTTGAGAATTTGCTTTTTTTTGGTGAATTGTTTGGATGAATTCTGACCTGATTTGGAGATGGGATATTTTGTTCCATCTAAATTATTTATGTATATACATACCCATTGAACACAGAAGATATTAAAGTCCTTTTAGAATGAGAGCTAGAAAAACTTCAAGAAAATGTGGTTACTCATTTCACATCCATGTCTGATAGAAGCAAATACTAAGTTTGGTTCTACTGGAAATACATAAGTTTATTGAAGCTATAAGTGAGAAAGTGATGAGCAGGTAAAATCAGATGAGAAATGCAACAATAGTGTTTTATTTTTATTTATATTTTTTATATTCTTGTCCATGTGAGTGAATAGGGAAAACCTATTTCTTTTTAATCCAAACTTCTATTCCCACTTGATTTACTATCATGATGTGATAAACCTTATATAGTGTTTGGTATCATCACTACCATAAAGGTAGCCTTTTGTTTCTTTCATACCACAGGAGTAATAAATAAGGGACATTTTATTGGTCAGAATAGAGGTTTTCTTCGACAATAAAAAAATGGGATGTCATCTGGATAGGACATACATCCTGTATTTTATGGTCTATCCACATATGAAATCTTCAAAATGGTCTATGAAACAGACTATTATATTACTATTAGTACTGAATACTAATGTGTTTGAAACCAAACAGACCTCCGCAGGTTCTTGACATCAACACAAAATTGCCTTTGAGAAACTGTATCAAAGAAGATTTTAGATATGATTATTATAATGCTTGTATCACCTCTACTAATGACTATGCAAATGTGTTCTACAAGAACAACAACAAGCAACAACAATAAAAATTCCAGCTTTAACAAGGAAAAGTATTCTTTCTAACTTTTCTTTCTATAGGGCTGTAAATCTTTCCAAGTACCCGTATTACACCAACATACAAACAGTCTGGATATTCTGGTTTTAGCTAGTGCAAATACAGATAAGCAACAATCATTTCATTGTACTGGATTTTCATCACTTTACAGGGGCAGAGATTTGCACTCTCAGAATTTCATAAAAAAGAACACTGTATTCAACGTTGTGGTAAGCCTTCTGGCAATAAATCAAATAGAGCCTACCTGTATTTCTGTAGTTCAGAGAAAAGTACACCTGCTTTCTGTAATATTTGATAATGTCTAGCTTAAAATCAGCTAACAGATTTCTTTTTCTCTAGGAAATTCTAACAGCTGATTTTATTTAATCTTAAATAGAAATAAATACCTTCCTTGAAATATTTTTTTGTGAAGAACAAGGAAATTAATTACTTTGTATTTAGACACTCTGTAAAATGTACAATTATTTGTAACAATGAAGTTAAACACAATTTTGGTTTGCATCATTCTGATCTAATGTTATTGTCATGGTTTTTTTTCCTATATATCTTGGTAATATATATTAAATATGGGCATTTGGGGTATTAGTATGTTAAACTCAGTAAGCCTTCATAATAAGTAAATTTAAAATAAGAGGCATTAATTTCTTCTTTTCTTTAATTCTATCTCGTTGAAGAGAAATATTCTCTCATAACTTCTGAAAATTTTGTCAAAATTGATGAAAAAGCTGTTAATACAAAACTGTATTTTTAAAACTGTCACACTGAGAATTTTGCACGCAGTTTTAATTTTTTCCATCAAGAGCTGTTGCCTTTGCAACAATCCAGAACTCTCAAGCTGTTTTGCTCAGGATATAATTACAGATACTTGTTCTCTGTATACAAAGTGTTCTTCAGGACTTTGAACTCTGTTCAAATTTTTGAAAACATTTTTTGTTACCTAAACCAAAATTATTGATTTTTTTTTTTAAGGAGTATTAAAACTGAAATTACTCACAGAAACAGTCAGTCTGACAAGCTCTAATTTAAACTCTTCTTAAAATTTTACAAAATCAATGTATTTTATTGAATTCTACCAAAAATGTTTGATTTCTATAATTATTTCCAATCTGGCAAAAAAAAAAAAAAGTAAACAGTAAACAGCTACATTATTTCTGATGAGCTCCTGTAGTCAGATGAAGTTTATAGCAATAATGTGTATGATGAGAAGAGTGTTTCCAAAGATGGTGCACATTTTTAGACATGGAATTTCTGCCTCTCAAACATTATCTTTGTGACTGCTTTGACCACAGAGTCCAATACTGAAACCCCACATACTGCATACACTCTCCATGAATTTATTATCAGAGATAGAGTAGATAGAATATTTTTCAGGGAGACCTAGCCTCTTCCATGCTGGGGACTAAGCACCCTTATGTATATTGGAGCACTTATGACCACTGTTCAGTGTAGTGTGGTCAGGTAATGGCAGTCCAGCTGTGCAGCTGTGTACCTTCCCTTTTTTCTCATTCTGTTTTCAAGCCCTGAATCTTTTAAATATTACAAGTGCTGCTTTGAGACACTGCATAGCAAGTTTGCACTACTGCTGTCTGTATTGGTCCCATGCTGATCACTTGGCATCTTTTTGCCAGGGGTAGATATAACCAGAAATCAGTAAAATAGAAAAAAGGAAAATTTTTGTTATGAACTCTGCTGCTACAGTAGACAGTAATGCAAAACAATGGACAAATTTATACTCTTTCTAAAAAGAACGTTCTATTTCCAAGGTTATTATTTTTGGTTTTTTTGGGTTTTTTGTGAGAATGGTAATGCAAAAACCTCAGCATTGTCATCCTCCACCTCACTCCCACACAAAGACATGACTTACTGGTTTTGTCAACTAAAGAATGCAGGGAAAGATGGGGAAAAAGAGTGGTGATGTAGGAGGCCATGTTGCCACATGTTCAGAGAGGTTAGCTTTCTTATATGAGAGACCTGAGTTCTCAAGCTAACATCTGCGCTGAACCAGCCTGTCAAAGAGTTTCAGTCCCTATGGATTATGTAGGGTTTCTTGGAGCTAGCTGCCTGATCCAAGCAGTGATGTTGACTGAATGGTATTTCTGATGGAGGAAGGGGATGCATTGTTCCCAGGTGGAAAAGATGTTGAGGGAGAAAAGGGAAGATGCGTCTTCTCTGGCACTCCTCTTTAGAATCTATGGACCTTGAATTCCTTAGCAAGGACAGGAGGTCATACCAAGAACTTCAAAAACATAGGGAGGACAAATTAAAACTTAGATGATGCAGTTTCAAGTTCCCTTGTTCTGTCACATTATGTGTATGGCTTAGACATGAGAAGGCCAGGAAAGGAAGGAGGGGCCCTGTGGATAACTAAAAGTTGCAGATCCTTAACATGACAAGCTGATGTTTCTTAGCTGAGGAGAGATGGGAGGCACAGAAGGAATAGAGGCAGATTTGTATCAAAGATATTGTTGCCAATATTCATTTCACATTTTGGATGTTGCGTTCTTGCACCTACCTAGAAGAGAGGTGAGGCCAAATTTGTGCCTCTGACTGACAGAAGTCTAGCATATGTCTAGATTGGTGCTGTTATCACAGAAAGAAACACCAGTTTTTGTTCCTTTTGAGAAATGTGGCTCCTAAGGTAAGGCTACTGAGATGACATTCACTTTTTAAATCCACATTAATCATTGAAATAGCTTGCTGGTAATGAATTAGAGTCCTGTTTCCCACTGGAGCTGACTCAACCCTCACTGAGTGGTCTCTTGCAGAGGACAGTCTGTGAAGGTCTGCTATTTCTACCCTTCTCTTGATCTGTTTTGATCATTGACTGGCTGAGTTGAAAGATCTAGAGAATCTATATTTATATGTTCTCCAAAATAAAGAGATTTGTCATTTTGTGTAAAATATTAAGCTGGATAGAACAATGACTGGGTATGCTTCATTCTTTCAGCTGCTGAAGTAGATATGAATACTGTTTTAGATTAGAGTAGGGTTTAGAAAACCAGTAACTTTTTATGTATTTAGAGGAGTCATTGCAGATATGAGCATATGAGTTTGGACCTTGTGTTATGAACAGTTAAAAGGATTTCTCTGACCAAAGGCAATAAAATCATATGCCCCTAATTTCGAAGTGAAGTTATAAAAAGTAATGACTTGGGATTATTTTTTCTAAACTGTAGCTGATATGATATGCTAACTTCTTTGACAAAATAATTTATCTATTGCAATGACTTTATTTTTTTAATCTGTTATATTCCAGTTAACTTATTAAATTTTAAATCTCTCACCTCCTCTACCGTTTCTTCCCTATAAACTAGTTCTATGGTAGAAGATGAAGCCTCTGTACTCTTTAAAAGAACCATTTAGATTGGCAATGCAGAAGGTGCACTAATTAATATAATCAAAACCATAAGCCATTACTGCAAGCTTGAAATGGACAATTTAATGGACTGAGTTTTATGGACTTTCTAATGAAAGTTGACCCCTTTGGTTAATCAGAATTCATAGTAACTCAGCAATGTCTAAGTGTTGCATAAAATTCTTTACCTGAAGCTGGAAAATAGACTGTGGTTAAAAGGAGAGAAAAAGAAAGCAATAAAAAAGACCTCATAATAATAAAAAAGCCCTCATAAAAGTCCATCATATGCATTTATTCAGGTTAGATATGTGAGATATGTGAGACTATTCAATATGCTTTAGAGAAGGAACTATTTCTGAAAGAATAAGGAAATCCATAGTTAGAAAGGCATGTGTGGTATTTTAACATAAGTGCTGCAAGTCATTAGTTCCCGGCTTATTAGAGCCAATATAATTCTTCCACTTAGACTTCAACTAAACAGTCATTAGTTAAGCAAAGTGTCCTAACAGCACTTCACATCCAAGGCCTAATTTCATGTCAAAAGTATAACTGGTGATATAGGAACATAAAGGGTTCGATAACGATTTATGTCTTTTAAGTACATTCAGTCATTTTTCATTTTGATTGTCGAATTTACTAAATGTTGAGACAAAGAATGATGGCCTTGTATTTTAAAGCAGTGGCATAAATATTGCCAGAAAGAAGTAACAGAAATGAAATAATCTTAAAAATGTAGGACATTGACGATAAAATTTTAAGATGGAAAAACAATGAAGAGAGTGAATCTGTGCTCCACTGAGGCAAAAAGAGATGTGAACAAAGATCTGAATTTACTCATGATTGCTTATAAGGCTAACCTTAACTTCCTTACTACTTATGAATCTTTATTTAAATCTGTATTAAATGAGATTAGTAACTTTTCGCTACTCTCTGTAATTTGAGATTTGTGACTGTTTCATTTTAAGGTTTTGTTATGTTTTTTTAATGAAAAACCTAATTCTTTAATGGCCTTAAAAATGTAGTGGCAAAAATACCTACCTAATGTTAACCATTTTCTATTTTCAGATGAGAAAATATATGAAAATAAAAATGGTTCTTTACTTCCTGATCACAGTAAAAAGTCTGTGTGTTAAGAACATTGTAATAATACTGAGACAGATGCGTCATTTTATAAGTCACTTGGGTGATTTTACTTTGTGAATAATGTCATTGGTATAGTGGTTCATACATGATATGCACTTGACAATCTTCTCCTACCAAGATTTTCCTTCACAGAAGTGGTACCTGGTTTTAAAAGAAAGAAAATGAAAAAATCATAATTATACCTCATTTCAGGATTACATTATCCATATTTTCAATTATTTTGGTAAATGAAGATTATCACTGTCCCTCTATGTAATTAGTATGTGTACAAAGAAATAGTTACTGACAGCCTGCAAGTGCCTTGTTGCCACTTCTTAAAAGTGACTAATAATTTTGTAATATCTGATTTATATTTTCATGATATTAAGTATTGTTAGAAGGAAAAATCTTAGTGCAGTTTTTTGCCTCTATTTGTGAAATAATGCAGAGAATTTACCCATGTAATTGCAATAATGAGAGAGTCCTGATGCGTCTTTAGTATTCTTCCTTTGTAATTTTTAGGTTCAACTTACACCCATTCTTGTTTGGGGGGGTGGGGGATCAGAGGTGGGTATGCAAATAAAGAACTGACTTCTGAGTTTCAGGGATTTACAGTTTTCTTATAAGTAGTGTTTATATTTCTGTGAGTTATTTTCTTAATCATTAAAAATGTTTCAAAATTACTTACATTTACTGGACCTAAATTCAAATTCTGAAAACTGGTAATGAAACTGTTTCATTAGCACTTCATATACAGTGTAAATAGAATTTACAAACATTCTAGTCCTCTAATGCACTGCTATTGGAGGCAGGGATCTAATAGGCTTGATTACTTTGACAACAGTTGTATTTGAAAAGACTGTTAAGAACATGAGATCAATAAAATTAAATTATTAAATACTAGTGTTTACAACAAACACAATCAGATTCTTCCTCTTACTTCAGACAATATTCATCATATTTTTGCCAAAGACTTCTACACAAATAATGCTTTCCAGGTAATTTCATCTTTCAGTTGATTTCTACATGGGAACACAAAATGCAAGAGGACAAATTGTCCCCTTATTACCCCACTGGATATGAAACATTTCTGTTTATTTAATGGTGTTCACTGAAATTAGCTTTCTGTGAGGAAAGACAGATTTTTGACCTCTTTGCCTTCCACAATTCAGAAATTACAATTAGGTAAGAAAGCTGTTGGGTAGAAAAGGTCTCTGTTAGTTTGTGTAGAACCCGCAGACAGCTTCAATAGCTTCCCATAGTTCCTGGAGGTTTATAATTTGAAGGCAACTTAAGTAACTGTCAGTTCCCTCCTCCTGTCTTCTATTTCATGAAGTACTCATAAATATGTGGCTGTGAAGACAAAAGATGTATGCAAGCAGAGCAGGGATTATCCTTTAGCATTGTTATTTTATATTAGCTTGCTTCAATATCTTTTCATGAAGCAAAGCCTCAATTTTAATTTTTAATAGTGTTTAAATGCATTTTATTGCTATAAAGAGCCTGTTGTGAATGCTATGCAACCTCTTTCCCTGAAATAAAAGACCTGGCAAACAGGACTTCTCTACGTAGAGGACTCCTCAGTGAACAGATTGATTTTCTGGGCTCTGTGTGTGTGTGTGCAAGAGAGAGACCAAAACAACCCATTATCAAGGAAAGTCAGTCAGCACAACCACACATCTTGCTACATATTTCCTTATCTCAGCATAATTTCACTCTTGGTCTCTATCAATATCTACATTAAAGAAAGCCAGCTAGTGTGTTTTTATCCATGAGTCTTTTAATAAATTCATTGTCAGCACTGGCCAATCAGCACTTCAGGCATTCTTCCACTGACTAGTTTGAGGCAGCCAGCAATATACCAAATCAGAAATATTATTGTTGCTTCCTAAGGAATCTGGTCAGGGTTTATTTAATTTAAAAATGTATTCCTACCAAACAGTTTGTTTCATTTAACTCCTAGAAGTAATGCAGGATAGAATACTAAGGAATGCAGGAGCAGATGACTAAAATACACAGGTTTGTACATGTTTTAAGTCACACATTCAAACATGTTGTATATTCCCTTCTCCACTGCAACAATGAAAGTACCTTNCCCCCCACAAAAAAAAAACACCACTCCCCCCCCCCCCCCATAGGTATCTATGGTTCTTTTTATCAGCTCTTGGTGAGATAAAGCGGTCAGTGCATGAACCAGAAATGACAGCAATAATCTAGTGGACAAAATTGCATTTTGAAGAAATGGATGCTTTCTCAAATCTGCAAGGCAAAATAGACCATCATGCTCTCAAGCAATGAAAGTGAAGGGGAACAAAGCCACACACTTACAAGGAAATAAGTCAATACTGATCTAGTTTGCTGCTTTGTTAATTTAAGTATGTTACTTCATCTCTTCCTACCTCATTTTTCTTATATGTATGAGAACTGAATATATTAAAACTAATATAAAATAGCAATATAAATTACTTGTTCAGGAAATCCTTTTCCCTCCTGATCTTTCTGTTTATAAAAGCTGTTAGGGCAGTGAATTAAAAAAGGATTAAATTCTGTCACTGTATAAATGCAATAAGAGTTCTATAATTAAACCAGTTGATCCAAACATCTGAGCACTGTGGACAAATTCTCAGATGCAAAATGCACTCTGGAATATAGATTATTTTTTTTTTTATGCGAATCAATAATATTACTCAATGCAACAGTAAAGCATATTTAGAAAATTATGCAGAAGCTGGGATTCCAAAGTACATTAAATCTTGGAGCAAAGTTAAGGACATCATCATACAGACTGAATTGCCCTGTTAATTCTAGAGAAGCCAGGTTGTTTCATAGTACCTTCAAGAAAAGGTCAATCCTACTTGTCAGCTCTACCACACAAAATGAGAATTTCTCTAAAAAGTTTGAATTTTCACAAAATGTGAAATTTTCTATGGGCTAAGTTTTGGTCTCTGACACAAGATTAAATCCTCAACAATAGCACTAAAATCGAGATAGGTATTGCTAGAACTGGAAATTTTGAGATTCAGTCATAAGGTAAGTCTTCCATTCAGATCCTTCATTGTTTTTACACCATGTTTTCTCCTAGAATTGCTGACATAAATCCTTTAACTTCTTTTCCTGGCTCAATTTATGATATTCTGTCTTTATGAGAAGTTGAGTTGGTTTTATTTGTGAGGTTTGTTTTTTGGGGTTCTATTTTTTTTGTTTTTGTTTTTGTTTTTGTTTTTGTTTTTGCTTTTGCTTTTGCTTTTGTTTTTTTGTTTTGTGTGGTTTGGTTTTGGTTTTGTTTATCTGCTTATCTGTTTTTTGCTTTGGATTGTAAGAGACACTTCTAGAAAAATACTGTGGGTACCTTTTAGCATCCCTTTTCTAATACATTAATCTTCGAAATGATTGAACTGTCTAGAAGAATACTCACCAGTATAAAATAAATGGAGATGCTGTGTGAGGAAGAACTATTGTACATTCTCTGTCAGGTCCCAACATCCAGCTGTTCTGTGTATCTAAAATGATGAATGTGTGGTGTTTTTAAAGTATATATCTATGAATTTCAATTTATTTTACAAAAATGTATAACGAGAACATAACGGGATCTAGATTTATTATGCAACTAGCAATTTTTTTTTCTTCATGAGGTGGAAGAAGGAGAAATTCTCAAAACGGTTCTGTGAAATCTCTCAACTGCAACCAAAATTCTTATGAAGACACCTAAATAAAGCATACTGGTTCTCTTATGCTATTATTTAAAGGAAACTAATTTACTGATTAAATCCTAGGACTATATTGTATTTCATGTATTATGCCTTAATTATTGTATTTAATTTAATTATTGTTGCTTAATTATTGTATTTAATTAGGGTATTTTTCTTAATATCTTCTGTTTAAAATGTATCAAAATATTCCTTAAAAATTAAAATAAGGTTCTCAGGCAATCTCAAAGGAATAAGATTTTCAGACATCACACCTAGTGTTGAAGAGGTAAGATTAGCAATTTCATAGGAAAATGTCAGCTGAAAATTGCCCATAGTTTTGTATTCATATGTTGTACAGAAATTCCTTAACTTCTATATTTCTTAAAAAAAATTTTGAACCTCTCAGGACTGCACAAAAATGCTTAAAGCTGATCTATGAAATGCTGAAAATTTTGAGAAAAAAAAAAAAAAACCTTATAGACCTTTTAAAAACTCCTAATAAACCTTTTAAAACATCAAGTTTTGTTCTCTGCAAGCAGGGAAAGCATAATATTGAATGATGATTTTTTGTGTCAAAGAGGCCTTTTTGCATGTCTTGTTCTGCATTTTGTCTGAATTTAAATAAATGGCTGTTTGTGGGGCTTTTGGTTGTGGTGGTGGAGGTGGTGACACTGGTTTTCTTAACCACTAACTAATCTGAGGCACTGAATAGTGAAGGAGCATGCCAGTGATACTTTGTGATTTGCATGGAAATTGTTCATTGATGGAGCATAGACCTCCCATTAACAGAGCCCCACTGTCCCTACTTTGAAAGAAGTTGCTACAACCCATCAAGATGTCTTTCAAGGATTTTCTGAAAATAGAGTGAGATTTCTTGATTTGATAGTCTGAGAAAGGTTAAAAAAAAAGAATGAAAAATAGAATAACATTAAAAAATGAGGAAGATAGAAATAATGGCAAAGTCGTCATGCTGAGGACTGCAGAGTATCCCAAACCCTGAGAGTATTGATATAGGAGAAATTACCCCAAACTTATGGCAACCATGTTCCTTAAAAAACATACCAGTACATATGAAAATATTCTTTTTGAAGGGCAACTCTACCTGTGTGCATTGCTATTTGTACTGCTGGTGTTTTATCATCTTGTATTATCTTAAATAATAGATATTAGAAATAGAAATGACTGATTTGGTCATCTGTACTTTCAATCGGACTTACAATTTTTTTTATAGGGTCCTTCTGTGGTATGCCTTGAATGCTTTTGGTGATAATAGCTGTTTTGGCAGGTTATTCCACTATCTAATTGATTTAACTGTTATACAGTGCTTTTTACTTTTTGGTCTCCATTTTCTTTATTTCAGGCCTTTATTTATTCTATTTCTTTCAAGGACAAATTAAGCTAAAACTGCTTTTTTTTTTTTTTTTTTTTTTTTTTTTTTATTTTCTGGNNNNTTTTTTTTTTTTTTTTTTTTTTTTTAATAATTCCTGGAAGGTACTTATATTTTAATCACCTCTTACTTATCTCCTCTGTAGACTGTAAAAACTGCTTACTCTCAACCTCTCTTCATAGTTCCTGTTTCCTAAGCCTTTCAGCACTTTCACTGCTTTTGTGTCTACCCTAATGATGTCATTTTTTACAGTGCAGAGATGAGAATTACAGTGCTCCAACAGCACCCTGTGAAATTTTTGGTAGTACTTATATACATTTAAAATAAATATTTGCAATTATTGACAGGCAGTATTTTAATCTGTTTTAAAAGTATTAGAAAGTGGCCAGTTCAAGATTTGCTGAAGGCAAAATCTTGTCGCCTTACTTTAAAAACTTACTTTAAAGCAATGGAGAACAGGTGCCTTGGTTTCAGTAGTATTTCACTATATAAGTCTTGTTGAAAGTGCTGTTTGATAAACTGAGCTGTTTCATTGGGTGGCCTTAAAAAAAAGCCAACAAACAGCAAGTAAGAAAGAGCTTTCTGTCATAGTACAATTGCTTTGATACAGCTTATCTCTTCTCATTCATAGCTAACACATAAACCTCCTTACTCATTACTGTATGAGGGGCCTTTGCATAAAAAGAGACTACCCAACTTCATTGTCACAAACCAGGATTACTATAACTTTCTGTTTATAACAAACAGCCATTAACAGTGTTTTTATTGCTATTTAGACTTGCTGATATCAATCCATATGGGGCTGCTTTTTTAATCTAAAATGCTGTATTACATGGGAATAAATATGCACTTTTTTTCCTATTTCTGTGCTGTTTCTTTCTAAAGCACCATTTAAATGTTGGTCAGTGTAAGGGACTGAAATGAAAGAACTAGATCCTGATGTTTAATTTTAATTGCTTTGTTCCTCAATCTTTTTACACAGCAGATCACTAAGTTCTATTGAAATGAATCTTGCTTTTTATTGAATTAGCACTTTTCTACAAAGCTGTTTTCCATCTGTGTGCCCTCCCAGCATATACTGGTGCATGGGGTTGCTCCTCCCCAGGAGCAAAAATTTGCAGTTCCTCTCGTTGAACTTCATGAGCTTCCCGTCAGACCATTTCTCCAGCTTGCTGTGGTCCAGCTGGATGGCAGAAGGACCCTCTGGCATGTCAGCCCCTCCCCCCAGTTTTGTGCTGTCTGCAAGCAGTCTGAGGCTATACCCTACACCATCATCCAGGTCACTAATGAAGATGTTAAGCTAGACCTAGCATATAGGCCAGGGGTACTCTGCTAGCTACTGGCCTCCAGCTAGATTCTGTGTCACTGATCACCACCTCTGGGTTCAGTACTCACTTTTGAAACAACCTCACTGATGTAGGAGAGCTACATGAAGAGAGATCTGAAACACAGTCTTGGATCTCTCTCTAGAACTTCTAGCTGAGAAACATAAATATCTTGACTTCTTAATTTGGTTTAAAAATCTTACTTTTGTTAAGGCTTTTTAGTTGGCTAAGGAATAATTTTGGATCTGAAGTCCAAATTTGTGTGTGAGATCAGTTTCTTTCCAAAATGACTGAATTCAAGAACAGATTTATCCTGAATGAAGATTCAAAACTTTGGTAGTATTTCTCCCAAGGTACTTATAATTTAGGCCTTTTTCAGTCTTTCCCTCTCCATCTAATGGCTCACTGTTTGTCTGATACTTTTTGCTTGTGACCACAGAGAGATGCTGGCATTTTTTCATATTTTTCCGTATACTCACCCTATTTTCATCTTGTCTGAAAGTCTCTCCTGTTTTTGCTGATCCTTTCCATTTCCTTCCACTTAATATAAGATTTTATATGTTGAGATTTCAAGTTCCCAATTAAAAACAATTAACTGAAAGCAAAGTGTAGTAGCACCACAAATTAAGAAATTCTTGTAAGTCCCATTTCTATTGATTCTTTTTGTATTGTAAAAAATCTGAGAAACAAAATGAAATCCTTTATTCTGATCTGTACTTCTCATAATCTTCTAAATGTGAGAATAGGTGTTGAAATATCTTCCTTCAATATGGTTCTGGTGTCTCCTATTTTCTTTAGTGTGGATGGTGCTTTTGAGCATTCTTAGAATGTATGTGCAACCATAAAAATATCATAGCCTTAGACAGAATGAAAAAATCAGTTGTTCCTGCCCATTCACTTCTTTAGCATGCAATTTCAGGCAAATGTAAGCCTTAGGGGTAGCAATGTTTTTTTTTTTGCTTTTTTTTTTTCCCTTAACAGTTACCCCTTCTGCTCTCTAGGAAAAATTGCATTAATTGCAGAACACCTTACCAAAGTTCACCACAAGACAAAATTCATGCAGTAGAACCTAAAGGCTTATATGGCCCATATGTAACAATATACAGTTCAGGCCTACTTTCAAGGAAGGCTGTTTGGACATGGTGGATGAAGAGACTGAAGCTGTGCCTGTAGGTGCAGTAGTGCACCTACATGTCTGTATCAAGATCATCTATTTAAAACACATAATAAAGACAGTATTTCTAATGTTATCTGAAAGTGTTTTTATATATTTAATTCTCCCTAACTACATCTTTATGCAGTTAGCAGCATAAAAATTTTGTTGTAGGACTGTGTGCTAAGAAAGAGGGAAAAGGACAATCAAACATTCTCTGCTTTAACTGGTAACTTTCTGAAATCCTGAAATCCAAAACTCAGGATGCATATATGCTATGTTCCCATTATAATTATTGCAGCTGCAATTGCTGTTCCAATAACAGAACATGAAAATGATTGATTATGTGTCCAAATGCAGATTTGCTTCCTCTGTAAGTCAACTTGCTTGATTCCAGTAATTAATTGCATGGGTCATTGAATATGAACAGGCTGCAAAGTGCTATAATTTTTAGTCGGTCATAGTTTTCATGAAGTACAAATATCCGAGACAAAGGCCTGAGGGTGACTACCCAAATATATCAATAAAATATTAGATATTTAGAAGTTTTGGAATAGCTGGAATTGCTCCGTTAAGGTCATTTTTATGTGGCCAAGCTGAATGCTATGTACAACCTCTCCTCTAGTGTTATTTTCACCTTTTAGTTTTTAAATCAGTTTTCAATGTGTAGATTAACCAAAAGGTGCAAGATATTACAATATGAGGCATTAGACCATTTTAGAGTAAGTAGCTGGCATAGTATGAATATGAGAAGGGTGAAATTTCAGCTATGTCTCCAAGGGAAGCATTATTTTATTTTAAAGCAAAGGTTTTTTCCTGCCAGTTGAACAAGAATTCTGTTATGGAAGGGAGATTTATTCCTTCCAAGTTTTTTCTTCAGTGCAGACTTCACTGCAGTTAAAAAATAATCAAAAAGATTTTTTTAGAAATCATTGAACTTCTATAATCAAAGGAGTTAGTTTTTGAAATTCATTATTATTTTCTTTCTTTTTCCCTCTCTCCATTGCCACTGCTCTTTCTCTCTTTTCTTTCCCTCTGAATTTTGAGCCTGAAACAACATTAAAAATTATATAAACAAATCTCTCTTTCTTTCTCTGACATTTATGGAAAAAAACTGCAAAGAGGATTTTCAGTCATTTCCATTAAGTATACACTTATAATTCTTTGTCTGAAAAATACATAACATTTAGAAGACAGGTCTCCCTGATGTATACATTTTTTATTTCTTATCAGCTCTTTTCATTCTGTCAGATCACAGGACTGCAAAAGCCCACCAGGGTCATCAAATTCAGTATTGTGCTATCACAGGCAACAACATTATACTGACCTTTTTATGAGTCATTGAACTGGATCTCAAAATTAACTAGGTGGGATTTGGGGAGCTTTTTTTTTTTTTTTCCCTGGTTGAGATACAGCAGTAGGAACCGTTTCATTTAAAAATGATCTGCTAATGTTACAGATTTGTAATTTTGACCTAAATTTCTAACCTAGCCAACAAAATGTCTGTGGGGCCTGATGACATGCATCCCAGGGTCCTGATGGAACTAGCTGATCCTGTTGCCATGCCACTTTCCATGCTATTTGAAAAGTCATTTCAGTCAGGCAAAGTTCCTGGTGGTTAGAAGAAGGGAAACATCACTCCTGTTGTACAGAGGGGAGAAAAGACCCCGAGAACTACAGACTAGGGAGCTTTACCTCTATCTATGGAAATGTTGAGACATATGCAAGACAAGGAGATGATCCAAGCATGGCTTCACTAAGGGCCAAACATGCCTGACCATTCTGGTGCCCTGCTGTGATGGAATCACTGCAATGGTCAAAAGAAGACCAACTCATGTTATTTGCTGAAGCTTCTCTAAGGCCTTTGACACAGTCCCAAAAATCATCCTTATCTTCAGATTGGAGAGACATGGGTTTTTTAGGGTGGATTATTCAATGGGTAAGGAACTGGATGGAGAGCCAATAACTGGATGGAGAGTTGTGATCGATATCTCCATGTCCAGGTAGAGACTAGTGACAAATGGAGTCCCTCAGGGCACCTTTCTTGAGGCCAGTCCTCTTTCATATTTTCATCAGTGACACAGACAGTGAGATCAAGAGCACCCTCAACAAGTTTGCAGATGACACAATCTGAGGGGAGTGGCTGATGCACCAGAAGGAAGGGATGTGATCCAGAGGGACCTGGACAAACTTAAGAAATGGGGGCACAAGAACCTCATAAGATTCAAGAAGTCCAAGTGCAAGGTGCTGCACCTGGGTCAGGGCAATCCCAGACATGAGTACAGACTAGGAGAAGTCATTGAGAGCAGCCTTGCAGATAAATGCTTGGGGGGGTTCTTGTGGATAAAAATCTGGATATGAGCAATGTGCACTAACGGCCCAGAAAGCCAACTGCATCCTGGGCTGCATCAAAAGAGGAGTGGCCAGCAGGTCAAGGGAAGCGGTTCTGCCCCTCTACTCTTCCCTTGTAAAATCCCATCTGTGGTGCTCCACTCAGCTCTGGGGTGCTCAGCACAAGAAAGATGCAGGCCTGTTAGAACAGGTCCAAAGGAGACTGTCTTGGTTTGAAAGACAGGTGTCTGCGATGGAAGGCAGAAGCCTCCCTTGGAATGGAGAATGTAAACTCCCTCCCTCCGAATTCTTGTAATTTTAAAATTAAGGGGCTCTCAGGCAAAGATATGGGGATAGGAATAACAGTTCTTTACTAGTATGTATAACAAGGTAAACAAACAAAAACAACAACTATGGCACTAACACCAAACAGACCCAGCAGCAGTGGGAGCCTTGCGGCTGCGGCGCTTTCCCTTGCTGCAGTCACAGCCGGCCGGGGCGCTGGCAGCTCCCGATGTGCAGGGCAGGTGCGGTGCTCCCCACGTGGCTGCAGGGGGCGCTCCGGCGCGGGCTCGGCAAACACGTGGTGCTGCTGGCGCGCTGAGGCAGGAGGGAAGATGGAGGAGAAACGCCGCTCTACGAAAACCCCGGGGCAGCCGGCCCGGCGCTTCTAGCAGGACTCTCAGGAGCAGCAGCAGACTGCAACGGCAGGGATGGGCAGGAATCCTGGGGCAGTGGACAAGATGTATCAGAAACTCCACGGCTATGGCTGGAAACTGTGGGCTGTCTGGGCGGGGCAGGGGTGCGAGGGCCTAGCAGCAGAAGGAAGGCAGCTCCCAGCGGGGTTATAGCAGTGGTAGCGAAATTCCTTTCCCCAAGCAGCAGCTCAACCATCCTCCTCAAAAAGCTGAGAGCGAGAGAGGGAGGCTGCCCCCAACCCAGTCTTTTCTACCTGCCCCCCATTTTCACGGTATCTCTGTCCCCCTGAGAGAAACTCCCAAAAAACCAGAGATCTTCCCCCTTCCCATCTCAAGCACCCAGCCATCCGTGTTTCTTAGCAACTCAATTGGAAAAAAAAATCCCCAAGTAACAAGGAAAGAAATGGAAAGAAAAAAAACTCAACGCCCCCACAGAGACCTATGAAGATGATCAGATGTGGAGCATGGAGAATAGGAAGACAGTCTGAGAGAGATGGGATTGTTCAGCCTGGAGAAGAGAAGGCTCCAGTGAGACCTCATTGTGGTCCTTCAGTTTTTAAAGGGGGCTTATAAAAAGAAGGAGAGGAACTTTTTACAGCAACAGACACTGATGGGACAAGAGGGAACGGCTTGAACTAAGGAGAGATTTAGATTAGATCTCAGGAAGAAATTCTTTACTTTGAGGGTAGTGAGGCACTGGAACAGATTGTCTAGAGAAGTTGTGAATGCTCCATACCTGGGAGAGTTCAAGACCAGATTGGATGGAGCCCTAAGCAACCTGATCTAGTGAATGGCATGCCTGGCCACGGCTGTGGGGTTGAAACTAAATGATCTTTAAGGTCTCTTCCAACCCAAGCCATTTATGATCCTATTAAAATAAATTTTGGAATGTCTGTGTGTAACTACATTGTAGTTTTTCATGATTAAAGCAAGTGCACAATAAAACCTCTGTGTAACTGTGTAATAGCAGTATTAGGTAGCTGGTGGTATTCTAACTGTGGCAACACAAAGATAAATTACTAATAAAGGATTGATTTCTCACCCTTTTAAAATTTTTTTTTCTTAATTTTATATGCCAGGTGTTGCAGGTCTCTGTGGATTTTATATAGATATTATAAGTGTCGAAGAATTTTGACCATTATACATCCAAATAACAATCAGACAGAATTTGCGTCCATTTTCAGGAAGTTGGACATTCATTTTACAGGATCATATTGAGCAACATTTAATGTAAAAAATGACCCCAAAGCCAACAGGAATTTTTGTTCTGTCAGACATACGTAATAGAAACAAAAGTGGTGTATCATATCCATTAACTAAAGCAGTCGGGAAAATCAGTAACTGCACCATTTGAGGAGCTTGGTACCATGTCTACCTTACCAATGTCTGCTCTTTCTGTGAATTAAACCTCCTTTAACTTAAACCACAGTAGCTGCAAGGTGATTCTCCTGTGTATTAGCAGTGTACTTATCTCCCATTTTCTCTTTCTTGCCTGGAGAAATACAAACATCAAATGAGGTGTCAAGACCTGCTAAAAAATACATGAAAATTAGAATGGAACTGAAAACCACAGTGTTCTGGGTGAAGAGATTTCATAGATATGTCTGATAGAAGCCTCTGTCAGTCAGAGCAAGGAGTTGGCTTTGTCTACATTTTTGTATTCCTCAAAGTAGATTAAAAAAGAAAAATAGAGGGTTAGACGAAAATCAGTTTTCAGCAGAATGTAAAAAAAGCAAGTCAAGTTTTGAAGACTAGAAAATCTGCTTACTGGACAGAGAGACTAGAAATACAAACAGTTTATATGAGAAAATCTATCCTTTCTCCTGAAAACCTTGCAGGAAGGTTTCAGTATGCTCAGTAGCTTTCAAGGTTACAATAAGCCTTATGCTGCTCCTTTTAATTCTTTCACAGCTTTAGTCTCCTTTGAGACCCAGCTGCCTGTTCCCTGCTCCTCAGTGTCTCACTATGACAATCCCTTCTGTCTGCTTCATCACGTGTTATCTTTCATGTCTGTGTCTCAAGGGAAGAATCACTTTCTTCTTCTTGTAGTGTTTTATGTGACCTGTTCCTTGTAGAAGGTTGTCTTTATAAAAGAAATATGGATCCTGTCCATATTTGTAGCCAAATAAGAAGTGAGAAGAAGGGGAGTAAACTTAAAGAACCGTCCCTTCTCCTGACATAGGTGTTTAGCCTTTTGTTATGCAACTCCCCATGGGTTATCTGCTCTGGCAATTTGACAGAAAAGCAACAGAATTTATATTAGAATCATACAGAAATGAAAGGCAATGCTTCTCTCTTCTTTGATGCTGTAATACAGCTGTAAGAGTAGTCACCCAAGTGGGACAGGACTGGATTAAATTTTCTGAGAGAATTTTAGATTCCTTTTTCCTCCAAGGTAAATGCACTGTCAGAATGCAAAAGGTTTTGGTGGAACAGAATTATACCTCTAAATTATTCTGTTTTCTAGGATAATAAATATTCAGTAGGTCAAAGACTACTTGTGAAGGTTCACATTTCATGGTTTAATTCTTGCCAAATGCACAAGCTGGAGGGACTATCTGAGTCCACGGTGAGGCAATTTCAAAGCACTGCAATTTTCACTGCCACTTCCCTCTCCATGGGAAATTGTACATGTACAATTATGAATTTTTCTCTTAAAAATCTTCCGGCTCCTTAGTATAAGAGGAATGCTCAGTTTGTGTTCAGCAATCAGCCTAAGCAGTTCTGGTCATGCCTTGAAAGGTACAGATTCCTGTGAACTATTTGATAAGTAGTGGTATTTCCTATGGGTTGTATGCAGTTGAAAAATTCTGTTTACTTAACAGAAAAATTGATAAAGACAGTTTGACAATACGTAGGTTTCTGAGTTCTTTTCTGCCTAAATATGGTTATCTGAGTTATCATAACTTCTCATATCAACCAGGGCTGATAAAGAGCCCTCTTTGTTATGTGTGTGTATGTTGTTTCCTTTTTCTCTCCCTAATTCATCAAGTCTAGAAAAGCTAATGTTTAAAATTCCAAATCTAGAGGATGGATTTTATGATTCTGGCTCCTGATATGAGGAAAGTAATTCTGACTTTAAAAAAAAAAAAAAAGGAAGCCAAACCCATATTCTATGGTAGTTAAAAAGGGTTGGACAGAGATGTATGACTGTGGATTTTCAGATCATAATTATTCTGTAATTAAAGAAAACCAACTACTGTAATCCTGCAAGAGAAAATGTTGTAGTGTAAATCTTTGATTAAATAATGTGGAAGGGAGCACTTATACCAGAAACTGCTGGTATCAATGCTGCTTGTGATTAGTATTAATTATGCAACTTTTGTCTTAATTTGAGTATGATTGCCACTCCTAAAAAAGGCCAAATTGGAAAAATTTTACTTCTTAGAAGTCTTACCTCCTGAATCAATAATTCATATGCAATATAAATTTATATATATATATATATTTAATTAAATTCAGATTAAATTATGAAATTATCTATACTTCTATGACAGATAAAAATAGAATCACTATGAACAACTACACAATGCAGCTCTTCTTTTAGAGTCCACACCACTTACAGAATTCTACCTCAAGATCAGCATCTTCCATGACTAACCGTCTTCTCTTCTGTGAGATTTAGATTAAGATATGAATATTAATTAATAGATTAAGATGTGAATATTTCCAAGAAAGTTTTCTTTGTTATGTCACCTGCAATATACTAACAAAGCCTGTGCAAAGGCTAAATAAAGATTTTGATTATCTTAGACACCAACAGTCATAAAAGGCATTAAAAGTAGTCCTTAGTATGTTGGCATATCTTCTGAAAAACACTCTCCACGTTTGCTTTCTGGAAGTGGCAGTATTCTGAAATTTATTCTCTTGCTAGTATTATCTTTATACTTCCTCTTCTTTCATTACTTCTTGCTGCCAATAATCTCTGATAAAAATATTTAAGTTTTTCTAGAGAAAGATAAGAAAGAAAGAAAGAAAGAAAGAAAGAAAGAAAGAAAGAAAGAAAGAAAGAAAGAAAGAAAGAAAGAAAGAAAGAAAGAAAGAAAGAAAGAAAGAAAGAAAATAAAAACTCCTGGTGGTGCAAAATCTGTTTCAGAAAATAATTGCAAGAAGAAAGGAGAATTCTAGTTTCAGACAGTAGCTGTACTCATACACTCAGGGATTTGTGAGCTACAGATGTGTAATCTGTCCAAGATTTATGCCTTCTGTGTACTTCAAAAGAGTTCAAGCTTGGTAACACAGGGTGCTTCTCATCCAAGCATATAAAAAAGAAAATGTAAGATTCTTAGAAGTTTTGTGTTTTAAAACGTAAAAACCATACTATTAATAATGGCTGCTGTTTTTTTTCTTATTTCCTTTTCTTGATTTTTCCTGTAATCAGTGATTCCTACAGTCAGTAATAAATGTTATCTACTCAAGTATTTCTTAGGTGCACAGGCATTTTTAGGGTAGAAAATTACTGTGCTTTGCTTTGTTTGCACTGAAAGGTAAAGAAATTGAGCATATGCAGCTGGCATGCCACAGTCTTTAGAAACTTATCTATTGTTGAGCACTGCTAGATTCTAGTTTGTTTTCTCAAGGAAGTGTATGTATGTGAGCATGTGTCTGTGTTTTCTCAATTCAATGGCAAGACCAGGAAATTGAAGAATAGATCAATTACTAGGTTTCCATCATCTCAAAAATCAAGGTTTGCAATTGTTTTCACTGAAGCCAAGCACTTGGTTTGAACTAAGACATACTTAATTTGCTTAAAAATTAAAACAGTTCTATTTTTGGGTGGGGTTTTTTTTGGTGTTTTTTGGTTTTTGGTTTGTTTATTTGGTTGGTTTTTAATTATGAGAATATATAGAAACAAACCCAGAGTTTTAAAGGAATATTCATTTGTCAATCAGAAGGTAAAAGGAGGCAGATTTCCTTCCTCCTTATGTCCCCCACAACCAATGGTTAGGGAAATAATTTAGACTATGGGATATATTTAAATATCTGACCTCTGTAGTTTAGAGGAGAGAATTGAAACAGAGCCCTCCCTCCACTGAAAAGGGAGTGCCTTTCCAAGAAACACAATTATCCAACAAGTGTTGCTTTGTCCACCCACCACTATGTTTTCCTTCTCCAAAAAGGTGTCCATCTGGGGCCAGTTGTCTGAAGACAGCACTGCCTATGCTTTGCCAAGTAGAAACCAAATGTTACAGCCATTATGGCCAATTATCTTTACTTCCCCTGTGATGTGTCATAGTCTTAACAATCTTTTCTAAGTTACACTTCTGTAAATAAATAAACAAGGAAATGAGCCAAGGAAATTATGAAAAATTATCCATGTCATTATCTGTTAGAAAATAAAAAAAATCTAAATTGATCCTGTGCTCAGGGTGTTGAGCCCAACACCCAGTAGTGGGGGAGATCCAGAACCCAACAGCTTCAATATATGTGTGCATCCTGTGTGCGCAGCACACAGCCCCCTCCTATTTGAAGAGTGGAGCTGTGCTCCCTGAGGCCTCTGAAGGCATGTCACGTTGCTTCTCCATGCATATGCACAGTAGCTGTGTTGGAATAAAAATTGCTTGTTGTATTGGAATATCCCAGATATGCTCCCATTGGAAATAACATGTTTAATCGCTAATGATTTTGTAATACCTTTCAAATTTTACACTAGATTCTCACAAACAAGGACTGTCTCTGTCAGAGACTGTAGGTCAGCATTCACTTCTTTATGTAAAGCCTCTTTCACAGAATCAGAGAATTGCAGAATTCTTGAGTGGTGTGGTTTGGAAGGGATCATGGGCATGGGCACCTTTCACTAGACCAGAACGCATTCACTCGTTGACAGCTTCAATATTATATCTTCTCTTCTTTTTCCTGATTCTTATGCTTTCCCAGTAGAGATGACATATGGTAAGGGACAGTCCAGACAGGATGAGGTGATGTTTTTTTGTGGTTTTTTGGTGTGGGTTTTTTTGATGTTTTGTTTCTTCTTTTTTTTTTTGTTTTTGTTTTTGTTTTTGTTTTTGTTTTTGTTGGTGCTGGTTCTGGTTTTGGTTTTGGTTTGGGGGTGTTTTTTGACAAAAATTGCATAGTGAGGAATTAAATTTAAGATGGAGTATTTTTTAAACTCTGTGTCAGTCCCTCAGGAATCAGACTTTTCCAGTCTTTAGAAGGTTTGTTCAGAAGTTTCTGTTGTAATGGCTTAGAAAATTTGCAAGCTGCTTTTGGAAAGCTTTAGGTTCACTTATACAGATCTGCTGGTTATAGAAATGTTAGTTCAAAGAAATTTGTTGTTTTCATTTTGTCGTCTGTTCCTTTGGCTACAAATCCTCAGAATTATCAGCATTAACTGGGGTGATAAACAAAACAATTGCTTAGCTATCTCAAGGAAAGGAGATAATGCTTTAAAAAGAAAGCATGAGATTAATCTAAAATTTATCACATGTATCAAACAATTCATCAGAGCCACTTGTGTCTATCCTGACTAACACCACAAAATGATGCTTAACTTAACTTGTATTGTCTATATCTCAATCAATTTTGTATTCTTACATGGACCTTACTGCAATTTTGAAATTATTTAGTAAACCCTGCAAAAGGAAAAATAGCTATATTTTTGTATAATAATCAAGCTATTCCAAACTATTCTGCTTTCTTGTGGTAAGCAGTCTCCTGCCAGCTACTTAGTTATAGACATATAAGAAGCTGCAGTGTTTAATGTAGGTGAAAATAAGTAAAATGGTTGAAAAGAAAAGAAACCCAACAAAACTATTGCTCATATACAAAATTATGGAATATTACAAATGACTGAAAAAGACATTGATTGTATTGAATACTGATGTAAAACAAATGTGGTGCCACTGATCTATTGCAGTTTGATTTAGGTGAGATCCGTTGTTTCATAGCTTATTAGTATGCTGTGTATGAAAAGAACCAGCTAGGTACATTTGTTTATTTGTCGGAGAAACTTACACATGCACAGAGTAGTATAAATAGGCTGCAAGAGTACCTGCTTGTTTGCTAAGCAGAATAATTAAGAACCCATAGATCCCCAAATGAATACAAGGATTATATTTGGGACTATCTTTCTTAGGAAAAAGTATCAGTGGCTTTTTTTTTTTTTTTTTTTTAATGATGCGAGTGTAATCTACATTAAAAATTCCTGTTTTACAGAAAAAAATTACTATTAAATTTTGTGAAGTAAAACTTGACATCATAATAGAATGGGACAGAATTAATTTAGTAAGCGTAACACTGTTTCTAATATTTGTGATTTTATATTTTCATACTTTTATTTACCTACTTTTAACAGCTGTTTTTTTTACATACACTGCCTCAGATTTAAATGCATACCTCCTTTTTTGTTGGTTTGGGGCTTATACAAGTAAATTTATGCCTCTTTTCAGTCATCACTGTCTGCATCTGAACACTGGACCGACAGCTTTATAGCATAAATCTCTTCCACTAAAGCTGTACTGTTACAATTATCACAGATGGTAACAGAAATAAGTGGTTATCTCGGTGGCCCAGGTGCTTGAGAGAGATACATAGCACAATACACCAGTGGATTACATATTTATGAGTAAACACATTTCACAAAGAGCATAGATGACTACTTAAATGAAGGAGCCACCTTTCTTGATGGCACTGTGTATAACTGATTGAAAGGCAAACTATGAATCCATCATGTTACTGATTATAGCAGCCTCTCTTTTAAAGGGAACAAGTTTTAGCTTATAAAGGCATTGAGATGTACAATGAACAAAAAAAATGCCTGGGAAATGTGATCCTTAATTCTTGTCCTTTAATGTTGTAAGCTTTTAAATTTGTTGTTGGTTTTTATAGGTTGATAGGTTTGTTCCCATCCTCCTACCTCCACGCTACCTACTAAAAAGGACATGAATAAAGGATTCAGAGATGTTTGTAGCAGCACAGTTATTTCATCAAGTGTTCTCTTTCTTGTGAAAAGAGGTATAGTAAGAAAGAAAAGTGGAAGAGGACTTGTTCACATATGCATATGAAGTACTCCTTATATTTTCTTTCTATCCTTCCTCAGCTCTTGGGCAGAAGGTAATAAACATGGTTTCAGACAATGAATTTCACAAAATGTATTTCCCAAGAAACATGACTGCATTAACTAAACTCAGATTTAGCCAGCTCCTTATTATTTCAGTGTTAGAGAGCAATAAGTATGGTAGGTAAAATATTTTTTAATCTAAAAATTAATTACATAAGAGAGGAAACGCCAAATGGAAATGTGCATGCAAAAGAGGCTTTGTTTGCTCAATAATACCCAAGGTACAACTGATAATATCTCCCACAAGTAGCTCAATATGGAACTGTAGTAACATTTGGTAGGCTAATATGCCTTTCTTATATCTTTCCTCTGGAAGAAAATAATAACAACTTTTTTGTTTGTTTGTTTGTTTTTTTATTAATTATGGAAAACAACAATTTGACACAGAAACAATGTGTAAAATGCTGTTTTGGTCCTGGGCTCACTAAAATCATTAATCAGAGAAGACAAATACTTTGTACATCTACAACCTAGAAAATGATCACCCATAATTTGTTGAAATATTAAAGCAGTTTTTGTTGTTATGTAACAGCTACCTTTACATAATGTGAAATGCTATGCTGGTGTGCTTCTTCATTATGAGTTTAAGTCTTAATAACCAAACTCAGTTATCAACATATATTGTGAAGCCAAGTGTAAAAATGACTGTATCACCATTCCATAATTTCCCATTGCTCCATGTTGTCTGATGTCTAGCAAGACTTATTGTTGTTGTTTATGGCACCTGCTTCTTAGCAAAATGATGCAGTGGAAGGCTTTAGGGGCTGTGGATGTGTAATGCAAGACTGAATCCTTGTGCTTGTGTGTTTCTTTTGTTTCCTTCCCCTCACACAAAGGCGAAGAGAGCATATAAATTTATCATTAGTGGCTTCTCACTCACCTTTTGAGAGTAGCAAGTACATTCTTATGTTGCTCTGGGAGTGGTTAGGCAACAGTGCATGGCAGAATTCAAAGTTCCATATTTTCATCATACTCATACAGTTTAGTAAGAATTTACATGTGTCAGACTCCTAAATTATTGTAAATCATATGATGCCTACCTTTTTTAACATGAAATGAGCAGGTGTAGTCTCACAGTAAAACTAGCAAAGTATTCCTCTGAAGCATCCTCCTTGTTTCTGTGCTAAGACTTCACTGCAGAAGGTTTTAACTAGTTAAATACCTCTGACAGGGCAGAACCAACTCTGACAATACAAAACTTAAAACAGCTGAAGTCAGAACATAAGCCAGCCTAAGTTATAGATTTGATTAATATGATGGAGATATACTGTTCCATAACATCTGAGAATCTTGTTTCCTGTCTTATAGTTTTCAGCCTTTTTACCTGTGAAGCAGGTATTTCCCTACAGTTCATGGAGAGGACCATGCTGGAGCA
Organism: Promerops cafer; assembly: GCA_013398275.1. Lineage (NCBI taxonomy): Eukaryota > Metazoa > Chordata > Aves > Passeriformes > Nectariniidae > Promerops > Promerops cafer. Next base: position 112,577 of record VZSE01000987.1, on the reverse strand, counting down.
GCAGATATCTACAGTACAACCTGTGGAGGACCCCACACATTAAAAGGTAAATTTGCTTTAAAGGAAGCTGCAGCCTGTGGAAAGAAATCACACTGGAGTGGGGAAAAAGTGTGAGGAGGAAGGAGCAGCAGAGATGAACAGGTAGAGAGTGATCACAATTCCCATTCCCATCCGCCTGAGCTACTGAGAGTGGAGGGGGCGAGGTGGGAGGTGGAATAGTTGGGAATGAAAGAGTGAAGCTGTGTCTGGGAAGAAGAAGGGGTGACAATATAGAAAGTGATTTAGTTTTGCTCAAGGATAGCTGATATCCCGATATTGATGAATATTTTTGTGCCAGTGCATAAATACAAAAGGACAACAACAAAACAAAAGAATTAGCCAAGGAATTTAAACCGTATTATAATGGACAAGAACCTGTAAAGTGTAAAATCATGTGTTTAGATAGTATGTGATGCTTCAGCTTCAGCATAATCCATGCAACCATGAAATATATAGAAAATGAAAAGGACAAAGACCACCTAGTATTATTCTATTTTTATCGTTAGGGTTATAAAATTATATATGTAAGCTATCTCTCTCTGGAGACTCCTTTAATAATTTCTTCCAATAGATCATTGCTAACATGATGCTTACATTCATTTACCTTTGGCTCTTCTACTCACATTCATTTGCCTTTGGATCCTCTGCTCTATTGCCGGTAAAATCACTTTCAAAATTTAATTTTATTCTTATTTACCATTATGACATATATTTTTTCCTTTTCACAAGAATCCTTGCTAATATTAAACCTTCTTTTGCTTTAAAGAAACAAGTACAATGCCCATTACTTGAGTTAAAATGGTAAAATACAACCTCAATAAACTGAAACAAAATATTGATGAACAACAACTGAGCAAGAAAGATGCATTTGTGGCTGTGTTTGAAAGAACTAGAATCTAAAGGCATAGGGCCAAATATTTCTCTGAGGGCTTCTTTATAATGAGATAAAGAATCAGAACAATGATTACAGTAATTCAGATCAAAATACTTTCCAGGATTCCAGGAAGTTTACATAAACTGCATTAGAAGTCGCAATTAAAATTCAAAATGCTACCATCCAATATTCGTTCCATCATAATTGGCCTCACCCAAAACTTTTACAAAAATCAAATACATACTTGCAAGTGCTTAGTGACTATCCTGTTCTCATTCAGATTTAACAGACACAGAAACAAAGGCATTCAGTCTTCCCATCCTTGCAGCATAAATAAATACAATATTTTGGAGTCTGAAAGTCCTAAAATGCTCCTCAGCAAGAGTCTATAAGCATCCATTACCTTATCAGTATGCGTGCCTGGTATAGATGTCAGGATGTGGTTTACCTTAATTTTCTTTTTTTCCATCTCTCTCTACCCTAAGTCAACCAGTCACACTTCAGTACAGCAAGACAATACAGTAAAATGGTCAGATTTTGGACTGGCTTGGACCATTGGTATTGGTCTCCAGATAACTTTTTTTTTTTACTGCAATATAAAACAATCATGAAGCTGCAATTACATGCAAATCTGAGCAAATTTCTGTTCTCTTAGAGTGCATTTCCTGGTTCTTAAAAATAACTTCTGGTTGCTGCCAAAAAAAAAAAAAAAAAAAAAAAAAAAAGGGTTACTAAAAAAGAAAATTGTGGAATTTTAT
>VZSE01000987.1:0-110900 GCA_013398275.1 Promerops cafer | reverse complement strand
AAAAAAAAAAAAAAAAAGAAAAAAAAAGTGTTACTGAATAAGGAAATTGCTGACATTTATGTAAATACACCAAATTTAATGTATGCAACAGATGAGTCTTGCTTGCAATTTACTTTTTGCAAATTAGTAATATAGCCATTAAATGATTAAAAACTATTTCTATAAAATAAGGCATAATATTTTATCATCAACTTCCAGCCAAAAGCTTAAGTGTTTTTTCCTTTTCTTTTTAGGAATCATTTTGAATGGCAAATAGCTTTGGGTATACCTAGTAATTACCATTTTAATACTGGGGGTAAAATACCAGAGAAATATTTCAGAAAAATAAGGTTCTCTCACAATCCTTCTTTTTTGCATTTTAAACTCCACATATGTTAGAAAACTCACCCCAAAATGCTACACTCAATTGCTGTTGTGCAACTTTTTTGCCATTAAACCAATGGCAGGTCTTCAGGTTGCTGAGAGTGAATTTTAAGTAACAGCATCTAGGAAGATGCAGGAAAGAGTGTAAGGAATAAAGAAAATAATTAGTAATGGACATTTGTCCATTGTCCTTTAAAAGCCGTTATCTTTACTACTTTACCCATGTGAGTACCCATGCGGCCTATCTTTACCCGTGTGAGGATTAATCACTCCTTAACTGGGCATCAAGAAGCTGCAAACTGGCAGCACTAATAGCATAGACACTCTTATCAGTGGGAAGATAAAGAAAGAATCTACCTCTCATCTCATCTACATCTTCATCACGTTCATCTTGTGTCACTACAAATCTCTCTGAACTGGCCGTGTTCAAGACCAAGACTCATAAATGTATTTTTCTACTTCATTTTCTTCATACCTTTTCTAGTACATTTTATTTAGTTTTGAGTTGCTATTATTATTTTTGGGCCTCATTGGTTAGGAATTGTAGGCAAAATGCTTTGTCATTGAATCATAGAATATTAAGGGGTTGGAATGGACCTTAAAGATCATCTAGCCCCAAGTCCCCCTCCCCTCCCAGTAGACCAGGTTCTCAAGGCCTTAAACAACCTGGCTTTGGACACTGGCAGGGTTGGGGCATCCACAACTTATCTGGGCAGCCTGTTCCAGTGCCTCATCACCTCTGGAATGACAAATTTGTTCCCAGTATATAATCTAACCTGCTCTCAATTGTGAGTCATCTCCCCCTGTCCTGTCTCTACATTTCCTGATGAAGGGCCCCTCTCCGGCTTCCTGGTAAGGCCCATTCAGATACTGGATGGTTGCTGTGATGTCTTCACACAATCTGTTCCCCAGGCTGAACAGCCCCAACTTTCACCTTTCTTCACAGGGGACATGCACCAGTCTTCTTATCAAATTTGTGGCCTTTCTGTGGAATTGTTTCAACAGTTCCATGTCCTTTGTATGCTGGAGGCACAGAGTCATCCCATCTTTCATTTCTTATTGCATAACAAAGATGTTCAAAGAAAGACATATTCCCATGTCTGTGTTTGTTTAGCATTAGGAATTCTGAATAAAACCCAAAGGCCAGCTGCAAAATAAGATTAGTCATTGTTCTAGGTATGAAGTTACTGCAGAACAAAAAGAATAGTATAAAATTACTACAGATCAAAAAGAACAATGTGCCACACCCAAAACCACAAAAAACAAAAACAAAACCAAAAAAATTAAAAAACCTCAAACAAACAAAAAAAACCAAAAAATCCCAAAAAATCACCCCACAAAAAACCTCAAACAATCCTCCCTACAAATAGTATCATTCTTTTCTCCCTGTAGGACCTACTGAATACAAATACAGCTATAAATACAAACACAATTGCATAGTTTTGTTGCTCAGTATGTTTTCTGTGTCTTGCCTTCTTTTTCTTTTTATTAGATCGTCTTTCTTTCAAGATGCTCTCCTTCCCTCACCCCCTCACTGAGGTAGAATACTTGTGTAGGCTTTCTTGGTTTGATTGCTCTGATCTTTGCATGTCTGGGATTGTTGCCTTTCCTCCCAGAGCCATTGCAGAGCATGCTCAGGCAGTAGTTTCTGTCTATGAGCCTTTTCCCATAATCTCCAGTCTCTAATGGCAACTAGTACCTTCTCAAGCATCAGATGAAGAAATGATTTTAAGTGGAGGAACAGTATTTTACTCCTCCCTGGGGCATGATTGCTATGATTAGCTAGGTCTGCTAGAATGTTCAAGTGCATGAAGCATCTGCTGCCTGGAAAGAAAGTTAAAAGGAAATAAAAAAAGAAAACAACACAGAAAGCTGTTCAACCCTCACTGCCCCTTGGCAAAGCAGCAAAAATTCTGAACAGCTTTGTAAATGTCAACCTGAGGTGTGGAAGTGTCTCCTTCTTTATTCATATACCATTACATGAGGTTTGGAAGCAGGTTTAGAAGAGAATTTTTACAACCAAGTGTGTGATGTGTCCGTGTGAGTCTCTGAGATTATTTGTAAAATAGAATTTCTAGCTGTTCTGTAGACACTGGCCAACAAGATACAGCTACCAACAGCATTACATTTGAAAGGCTGAACAATCCATATAGCAACTGGTTTATTTGCAAATAAATGAATAATATTCTATAGGCTTTCTTTAATATTATATTAGAAAGAGAAAAATAATATCTCTAAGCATGTACTTCTACTAACACATATTTTGGTCTAAATACATTAAGTATATTAGTCTATGCAATACACAAAGGAGCAGCAGCAGTTAGTGCTGGTGTGGTGTGAAATCTAACAAGAAATGCCAGATTCTGCGCCTGGGATGTATTTATGTTGGACACAAGTATAAATCTGAAGAGAAGTGTCTGGAGAGCAGCCCTGCAGAAAGGGATTTAGGGGTGCTGGTCTGCAGCAGTGCAGTGTGAACCAGGAGTATGTCCTGGCAGCCAAGAGGAAGAACTGCATTTTGGTGCATCAAACACAGCATCACTAGCCAGTCAAAAGAGGTAATTATCCCACTGTATTCATCTTCAGTGCAGCCTCATCTTCACCACGGTGTGCAGTTCTGCACCCCACCATTTAAGAAAAATGTGGAAGTTCTTGAATGCAAACAGAAGGGCTAGTCATAAGTGTCCTTATCTTATTGCACCAATGCATTTAATTAGCACATAAAAATGCAACAGAAATTTTTATTGTTGGCAAAAGCTCTGGCACAAGTCCATTATGATGTGATTATGTAGTTTCAAAAATATAAAGAACATTTTTCAGAGAGCTTCAAGTATGTTGTTCATTTCAAGCTGCATGGAATTTATTTTCTTTTTTATCACATTACATTCTGACAGCATCTTAATGTCAACCTCTTACCCCTGAGATGAAACTTTTTCTTCTGAATGAGTTTCGGTTACTAATTTGGTCAAAGTTAGAATCCAACTTGGCTCCTTTGGCAAAAATGAAGAATAAATTAAGGCAGAAATCTGCAAAGTGCTGCTCTTTACAAAAGAACCTTTGATAATGAAGAAATCATAATTTTATTTTAAGTGATTTTAATAATGGTTAAATAATGCTGGACCGACAGAATATTTGTTTAATTGAATAGAGACATAGAATGTCACAGAGGTAATTTGTCAGGGTAAGGAAATTTAGGTGTGATTCAATTTTCTTCGTACAAAAAATCTACCCTCCATCCTCTGCAGAGCATGCTAAGCACATTATTTATCCTCCTGGCATTAGTGTTAGCTGTATTACCATGTGAAGTAAAGCAATAAAATGTACTGTTTGGATCATTTCGCAGAAGAAGTTGGGCTGCGCAAGGATGCTGATTCTTATTTTTGTTTTTGTTTGCCTTTCATGGATACCACACCAATGAAAGCTAGAATTTGCTTTAAGGTACTAAATTACTATTGAATTTACATTAAAAAATCTCACCGTTGAAAAGTATGAAAGTCCCAGTGAATAAATGTAAAGCTAAAACAATTGAAAGAAGTTTAGAAATACATTTGATACCTGACATTTGTAACAGTCTAAAACTGGATTACCTTTCTAACCTGGTCTGAAAACATGATCAAGATGTTCCTGAACTTAAAATAGGTTCTTACCCTAAAAGTTCTCCAAAAAGTTCATAGGAAATTCTAAAAGCTCTCAGTAACAGAAAGTTCATTTTTGCATACCCTGTCAAGAGATTAAAACCCAAATATTACTGAACTTAAATCCTTCAAATCTTCAAGTAAACTGTGCTGATTATTGCTGAAACATTTGCCTAAAGGGAGAAAAAAGCTTGTACTACAAGGATAACAACTTCAGATTGTGGCACTGTGAATTTGCTACCTCATGAGAGCAATACAAACACCCAAAACCAAATTCAGTGCTGGTATTTATTCTCTAACAAAGTTCAGTGGTAACTGTAATTCCTTTTTTTTTTTTTCTTTTCCCTTGAAGGAAAATAAATATAAACAAAGGTCGAAGCAATGTAGAAGCAATTATTTAAGTATTCTAGTCTTAGTGATGAATGCACAGTAGTGTATAAGGGAAGGAAAAAGAACAAACTGTAGTCATCATATTCACATGCCTCTAAATGCATAACAGGAGTTAACTTGTTCTCTTCCTTTCTTGGGAAGAGTGCAGTCTAATTTTGCTTAATTAGTTCTATCCCAGCCTCATCAGTTCCTCACAGCCAATACTGCACCAAAGGTAACTAAATTACTTTTTGAACTTTTTGAATTAAAAAGGGACCCACAATACAAGAAAGTTTTTTAAACCAGAAAATACATGCAAACTTCTCATTTATAAGGTTTATTGTGGATTCCAAACTCAAAAGCCTTTGTTGTTTTATCTTCTTTCTTTATCTTCTTTAATCCGGTTCGTCTTAAGAGTAAGGATAGTAATAAAGCAGGAGGATGTCACCTACACCTTTGCTATCTTTATAGTCTCCTGCAGCTCTGCAAAATGTATGATACAGAATTATTTTCATTCCAAAAGCAATCATGCAAATATTGTCCTCTTTTGATCAATGAAAAATTTTAGCTACAATTTGTCTCATTATCTGGACTCATTTCATGATTTTTTTCAGAATGCCTAGTAACAGGATCTTAGAACCCCAAGGACATCCTAAACAGACTGACAAACAAGGATTCCACTGAATATAATATACCAGATGGATAATTAGAATTGGAAACTGTTGAAAATATCAACTATTAGGCCTATCTCTTGTATTGTTGTACTTCTGGTTTCAGTGCTAAAAGTCAATGCTTCCAGTGTCTAATAACAATCAAAATCAAACAACCAAAAAAAAATAGTAATGAAAAAATTACAGATAAAATATAAACAAATTTAAAGAAGAATACCATGAATGCTTTGAAAATTTTACTTTGTTTCATAGTTTACAGGACTGTGAAAATAAGGAGTCCTGTCTGAAAGATCAGAAGGTCTTGTTGTGTAAAGGATCAGGACTGAACTCTTGTGTATAGGGAGCAGTCTTGAACATGACACCAAAGTGCTTTTAAAAGGATTTGAATATTTAAGTCATAACTGACTTACACTGGACACAGAATGATAAAGCCTTCAGGGCAGAGGATAAGGAATTACAAAGAGGGAAAGAAGGTGAAGTAGAGCCAAAGGAAGGAGTAGTTGAAGTATTAGGAAGAAAGGAGTGAAGTACATGATAGACGTCAGTGCCTTTGTTATGCCTCAGTTATTTCCTGAATGACTACTCCTTCCTGAAAACACAAATTAAATGAAAAGACTAGATTTTGTAGATGTTCTAAAGCGAAAATGACAGGATTTAGTAACAGCCTGAATGTGAGAGATAAAGGACAGAAAATGTCTAGTGTAATAATAAGTTACCTGTTTAGGGGATGAGAGGGATTACAAGCTTATATGCAATGATGGGAAAGGATGCCAGGGTGAGGACACATGTGAAATAGTTATTTGCTTCCACCCCTCTAAAAGGTCTACATTTCTGCTATAGGAACACAAAAAAATCTGCAATGGTTTTCAGAACCGAAATTCAGTATGTGTCAAGCATTGAACAAATAAAAATTTTAAAGTGAGATAAGATGCCCAAAAATTATATACAGAAATTATATTTTGGCTCTTTATATGTAAACTGACTTACACAAGACTAGGAAGGATTGAAATGCCTGATAATAGATATTAACAAATGTAAAAAAAAAATTAATTTACATTACAAGAGCAATTACAATGTGTTGATTAAAGCAACTTAAATGTGTTTAAAAATAAACAATGGTGAAGCAGTGGAAGAAGGCATAACTATTTAAATATGTAACTATTTTAAACACCATAATAGAATTCCTTTTCTTCTTTGATTTTAATTTTGTTATTTTCTACTCTTTTTATGTAACAAATGTAGCCAAACTATATTGATGATCACAGACAAAGACTCTGGATCTTAAAAGGGGAAGAAAGTACTTACAGCAGGTACCATCAGCTTGATTCCATGATAAGTCTAAATCTCAATGGCAGTATATCAGATCAGTTACAATATCACATGAGATAATGGGAAAATTCCATAGTTCTTCTGAAAGCTTTTTCTTGTTCTTTTCTCTTGATTTATTTCCTTCCTTCCTTCCTTCCTTCATTTAGACTTTTATATTTCCTATTCTATGTTGTTAATTGGATCAAGTCAGATTTAATACCACTGAGACTGCAGCTCTAGTGCCATCCCCATGTAAGCTGTTAAATCCCTCTGAAACCTTCAATTCCTTTGTAAGTGGCAGAGACTTTTTCCAGGGTCCTCACTCTGCAAAATGTGCGCTGGGTTTTGATGAGAGATGTTTTCTTGCTTTCTGTAAATTCTTATCCATGTGTGGTAGTTGGATGCATGTGTAAAACTACTCCTACAGGGTGAGGGAGAGTCTGTCAATGACTATATGGAAGGTGATCATCAATCCCATGTCTTTCAGTCTTCCACCAAACAAGTACTGTTGAAACTCCAGGGGGGATATTAATTCATTTCAGTGCTTCATTAGAGACAAGCATCATCTTTCAGGTTCATTTTCGGTTGTAAAGGCAGCTCAGAATTTAAAATAAATAAAATTTTAATCAAGTACAAAATTGATCTTCAAGTAGAAAAAGATGCATTTTTGGCCTACTCTCACATGAGAAAAACACCTATGTCAAAATTTGTATTTTTTTCTAGGGAAAAATAGCTTCATTGCAATTCATTCATGCTGTTTTTTATTGCTGTCCTCAGTTTGAGAATATTGACTTATAAGGCACCACCAGCTGGAAAAGGCTTTATTTCTGCAGTGCCCATGGTTTCTACTGGACTACACTGTGTGCTTTTTATGCTAAGGCAGTTTAAGCCTGTTTTTTCTTTTTGCTGCTGTAAAGGTACCAGTACAAAAATTAGTTGAGTCACTAATGTTTGTGTAGTTTGTGTGTGTAGTTTGTCACAGACAAACTGTAGGTTTGAAAAGAAGACCAAACTACTACTGCATCTTATTTTATGTCTGCAGTTCCTTAAAATGCTACCTCAAGCACCAAAAGTAGTTTATTTTGCGCTCAAAACCCAAAGAGTAAATTAATCTATGCATTATTTTTGATTGCTGTGTTTAAGCTCTTCCTGATATTCAAAACCAGCAAAGATAAATTTGTTGGTAGACAGTCTCTTTTCTTTGGACCACAGAATATTTACCTTGTTCTTCAGTAACTATAAATCTATATAGGTTTCTGTAGATCTGTACTCAAGTCGATAAACCACTTATGCTTGTGTGTGCATAAACACGTATTTTTTAGACAAATATATTTGTAAAGAGATTGAGCATTTGCATATCTATATACATATATACATGAAGAAAATTAACTTTTATTCTAAAATACATTTGGAAATGCCTACATGTTTAGGATAACATTCATAAGGAATGAGAATTTACATTCAAAAAAAAAGGTCTATTATACCTATTTTTCCTTATGAAATTGAGCAGAAGGCCAAAGTTACCATCAAAAAGCAATTACAATTTCTCATCATCAGAAGAGTCAATTTTTTTAGTCTTGTTTATATATTTCTTCTTTTGATCATTTGACATTTATGTACTAATATGCTTATAACCCTGAAGTTATTTTATATTTGAAGTAATACTAAGGGAAATAGAACATTGCTAGATAAGAACCATCTGACTTCAAAACCATCAAAACAAACTTTCCTTTGCTCTAAAATTTATTCAAAATTGAGATATCTTCATGAAATATTTCACATTTCAAAACATTCTGTTCAGTATTTTTGTGAGGTTCTGATACCTGTCAAGAAATCAGCAATCTGACTAGGTAATATGGTATATAAATGAAGGGAACCTAAGCAATATCAGTTTTAGTTAATATTATGTAGATTCTCAGTAGAACGTACATTAATTTTAGATAAAATGTAAGGATTTTTATTGTGATTTTTTAAAAATATTATTTTTATTTAATATGTATGTTTTTGGTTTGTTTGGGTTTTGAAATAAATATGCTTATGGTTATTCTCATTCTATATGTAAAGTTTTGTTCCCCAACTCTGAACACTTACTTCTGATTTGTATCTTGAGATGATTATTTCACTGGAAGTTAAGCCTAGCCAATTTTTTTTTTTTTTTTCTGTAGGTTCAAATCTGATTAAATCATCTGTTGTTTGTTGTGGTAATTTCCTGTAGTAAAGACAGAAGAATTTCGTAAAACAAACGAGAATATTTTAAATAAAAGAAAGAAAGGGAGAAGTGATGGAACTTTATGCCTTTCAGCAAGAAATTTTGCTGAAAGGGTAAAAAATTTTCAGCAAGAAATTTTGCTGTGTCAGGGTACAGCATAGGACACCAGGCATGGTGATGGGGAATGGCTAAGGCTGGACTGGGATGTGGTCTTGCTAGTGGCCAACAGGATAAGGACTGGTGAGGGAAAACAGGGTCAAACACAGGCCTGGAATGGCTAAGCAGGGCCATGGGGGATGGATATAGGGAGGCTGGGCAGAATCAGTATGGACTGTCAGTTCCTGCAGAGCCATTAGGTCTTTTCTGTGATAATTTGAGCTGGAAAAGGAAATTATAATAATATTGCAAATTTCATTAAGTTTTGGAAATTTTCTTCCCACTGTATCTAATTTTATTGTCCTTGAAATCCTGAATGTTTCTGACTGCATGGGCATACTATAATTTATCTTGCAAAACTCTCACAGCAGACAAAATCTGCAATAGCAAACTATTCGTTATTCTATACAACTATACAACTAAACTATACAACATTTTAGAAAGTTTGACAAAACTTTCTAGAACATAGACTATAACATAAAGGTTTTGGTTTGTTGTTTTTTTGTTTTTGTTTTTGTTTTTGTTTTTGTTTTTTTTTTCTCTCTATAGACTCCCCTGTATCTGCTTAAGCAGCACAGAATATGTGAAGAGCCTCCCTTCTGGCTGTTCCAACACATCTTGTTTCAGTCCATTTGGAAACAGGAAGCTCCAGGTTGAGGGGAAGTAACAAATTATGACAGAATTTGAAAATGCAGAGAAAAATCTTTTTCATTCTTGAATTTAAGATTTATTTATCTCATACCACCATGACCAGTCCTCTTTCTCCAGTATTTCTTCTTGCATTCATACTGAATAGGTCTTCTGCTGGAACTTATTTTTTGATAGACCCAGAAGGATGGGCTAATATAGTAAACCCTACACTCAACTCAGTTGTTACAACCATGTCATAGACCTCAGTGAAAGAATTAATAGACAATTGTTTTTTTTCACAAAGATGTTTAAAACTTGGTTTGAACTGTTCCAGAAACTTTCCAGGCCACTTTCATCGCAGAGTTTTAATGAAGATTTAAAAAGAAAAAGAATTTTGAGGGTTGTTTTTTGTTGTTGTTGTTGTTTTTTTTAATTCATGAATGAAAACTGAATTAAACAAACAACATCTGATATTGGGTTGACTAACTAAATATGTTCAGGTTTGGTTTTGACTTTCAGTTTGACTTTCTACCATCACCCCTAGAAACAAAGGGGAAGAATAGTGACTTGGAAAGATGATTTTTTAAGACATATGTTGCAATGTGGCATTACAGCTACAGGAACTTACTTTCCTGAAATAATATTTATAGTTTTCTCTGTAGTATCCTTTACAGAACATTTCAATTTTTTCTTTTTTTCCTACCCCTTTCCTGTGATTTCTTTGGAGAAAGTGGAAATATATCTCTTAAATATTAATAAAATTATTATACAAGTCTTCTCATAGAAATGTTTTTCTATTAAGCATCAGACAATTATAATGTTAAAACTTGGAAGGCTATGTTTTCAATGGCTGTAATATTTATTGCATAATCTATACATATGCATCTTGAAAGTGAATATAAAACTGAATGCATGGAAAAATGGTGAAAAGTCAAGTAAAAAACATTAGCGTATGACAATGTGAACTGAAAAACAGAACTGAAGAACAGAAAGAGAGGTGTTTTTTGGATGAAGAAACTGCGGTCCGGTTACTGTTGATTATCTGCTCAGATTTAGGATTGCCCCCACAAAAACAAGCATATTATTTGATTATTTGACCAGATAATACTTTTAAAATCTCAATTCATAATTACTTTGGATTTGGTCACGTTTTCTGCTGAGGGAGAGGTCTTTGCCAAATTTATGTCTTTCAGCCAAAGAAGAAACATAGTAAAGTAAAACCAAAGTGGATCTCTGTGTCTCAACAGCTCTTAAATTTTTTAGTAACTTTCTTGAAATAACAGACTTTTGTTTCTCTAAATACAGTTTAAAAAGAACTTTCTGGCTAATAATAACTTACTAGCAGGCAAAGAGACAATAGACAGAAGATATTCTCTTTTACTACAAATTACTTTTATCAGACCAGTTTAATCTGGAAACTATTGCGATGGAGAAGTTAAATGTTCCCAAATTAGTGTTTTTATTGCGATTATAAATCCTATTATAATCTTTTAAGTTTAAGGTTCTATAATATGTGTTTGACTGTTACCATATTTATAACTCCTGAGCCAAGAAAGTCCAATAGGATAAAGACTTTTCACATGTGGGAAAGATTTGACCCTTGCCATATCTAAAAGTGAATAAAAGCTTGTCTTCTGCTGTTCTTTCTTTTTTCATGTGTGAGTTATCTTGCTAATCCAATATTAAATAAATTAATGGTGTAGAAAAAAGGCATTTTCTTCTTGCATGGTACAAAGGCTATAGCTGAGTGCAGTGTGTTTCCCTCTTAGTACTTCATGAGTGCTGAGAACCTAATTAGCTCATATCTCCTTTCTGAAAGAAAAAAAAAAAAAAAAATTCTGACCTAATGATTGCTTTTGCAGCCAGCAGTAGCAGTGCAGTTAATATATTGCTTTGTGGGAATTGCTTCTAGCAGCTGTCACAGCATACATTCACTGCTAAGTGCTGGGGTGTAGACATGGCTCTTGCTCTTGATTAACTAGGGAGTAATCAGTGAAAGAAAGGTGCAAGCAATGCAAAGGGTGACTTGAAAAAAGGCCTGTCTCCCAGCACAGTGACTACACTTCCTACCAAGATTTTTCTCCCAGACGAATTGAACTTGCTAGAGCTGCTGAAGCTGGGCCAGCTAATGGACCTTTAACTGGTGGTGTAGTCCAGATCCTTTGCTGTAACAGAGTCTTTTCCCTTGTCATAAAACTCTCTCAAAACTTCTCAAAATCCAGTTATATTTCGAGTTTCAATTATTCTTTTTTTATAAGTAAGGAAAGTTTCTGTGATATTTAGACTATCTTTCAATATTAATAGCTTTGTTTTGAGAAGATGAAAAACAGCATGGAAGAGATGTATGTCTATGGCATAAAAGTAGAACACTAGACCTCCTTTATCCACTCTGTGGAAGATGAAAGGATTTGTGATGCCTGTCATAAATCTGCTTTGTTATAAACAGAAAAAGGTTTACACAGAGCACTGGTAAAAACATTTCCACTAATCTAACTCCATGACCTAGGAAGACTTGGTTTTACCATCTTTCAGGAGGAAAGAGGAATGGTTACTGGCTCAAAACAGCTGGGGAGAAAGTGTGTGTATATGGAAGGGGGAAGGCAGAGAGAGTGGTGCACTTCTCCACAACCTGGCCCCTGGACCCCCTGCTCTGGTTCTGAAATGGCTGCCAGGCCATGTGGCACACTGAAAACCCCAAAATACTGCTGGCCAGTCACATAGGTCCCCTGGGGAACTTTAAAGCACAGGTGCACACCTGAGGGAGGGCTCTGGCTCTTTTTATATGCCAGAGAATATAAAAAGCTGTGGCGAGGGTGTGCAGCAGACATACCCCACTGCCTTGGATTTACAAGCAGTTGAGTTTATGCTGGATATAAGGTGGTGCCTATGGGTTACTTATAGGTGACTATAAGGTGGTGATCTCCTTTTTTGTTTTTTGTCTCTCTCTTTTTCTCCTAACCTCCTCTTCTTGAAAAACATTGTAAGTCAGACTAAAAAAATGCCAGTCAGGTACCTTATTTTGTCTGGATGTTGCTTTAAAACTTGCCAAACACCTTATTTTACCTTAATTTTCTAAAGTTTGCAAGAAAAAAAATTATTAAACCTTCTGAGAATTTAGTTATTTTGCCCATGCACCACCAGAGTTAATATTCCTTTCCCCTTACTCTCATCAAGCAGGCTCAGGACTTAGCAAGAGTTAGCAAGATTGGCTTGTTGTTGTTATTGTTGTTGTTGTTGTTGTTGTTGTTGTTGTTGTTGTTGTTGTTGTTGCTGTTGTTGTTGTTGTGGTTTAACTCTAGCCAGCAACCAAAGCCCACACAGCCGCTTGCTCACTCCCCCAACAGTGAGATCAGGGAGAGAACTAGAAAGGTAAAAGGTAAAAAAACTTGTGGGTTGGCATAAAGACAGTTTAAGAGGGAAAGCAAAAGCTTCACACTCAAGCAAAGCAAAACACAGAATTAATTCACTGCTTCCCATGGGCAGGCAGGTGTTCAGCCACCTCCAAGAGAGCAGGGCCCCATCCTACATAACTGACATGGGAAGACAAACACCATCACTCCAAATGTCCCTCCCTTTTCTCCTTCTTCCCCCCACATTCAATACTGAGCATGATGCTGTATGGTGTGGAATATGCCTTTGGTCAGTTTGGGTCACCTGTCCTGGATGTGTTTCCTCCCACCTCCCAAGCACCCCCGACCTTCTTCACCCAACTTCATTACCCACCACACCCTTTCCCATCCTTTGATATAATACAGATATTGTTCCTGTAGTCTGTGAACCACCCCGGGAAAATGTCAAAAAATGTCCAAAAAATGTCTTTTCAATTAATTTAATTCATAACTTTGGGTTCCATTTGCTCTGGAGGTCACTTGGGACAGAAGAATTGGTGTGTTGTGTGGGGTTCCTGGGCACTGAACCAGCTGAGGTTGGGTCACTGCTGTGCTTCAACTGCTTCTTGTAAGGCTTCTCCTCCATTAGCTCCGGTGGTTCCTGCTATAGGAATCCTTGTAACATACCACTCAAATCATGGTTTACAAAAATTTAAAGGCACAACCATTGCAATCTCTACCTCTGGCCCTTTTGGGCATTGCACTGAACTCCTCCCCTTTTTTCCCAGACTGTCTGCAACAAGGGATTCCTGCTGGACTCCACCATTAGTGTAATCCACATCATAGCCCTACATGGGCTACAGGGGCACAGCCTGCTTCACCATGGCCTGCACCATGGGCCGCAAGGGAATTTTTCCTTCCTCTGCTCAGGCTTGGGGTCCAACTCCCTGGAAATTGTCCCCTTTGAACATCTCCAACGCAGGTCCTTACCACAGGCTGCAGTTATCCAAGAACTGCTCCAGCATGGGTCCCCTGTGAGGTCACAAGGCCTGCCGGCAAACCTGCTCCAGGCCATGCTTGTCATGGGATCACATGCTGGACTCTACTTCAGACATCCATCTGCTCTGATATGGGGTCCTCCATGGTTTGCAGGTGGATTCTGCTCCATTCATGGACTAATTCACACGTCACAGTCCCTTCTGCTTGGGTTCACAGTAAAGTTCCAGCCTGTCCAGTACAGCAGCTCAGAAAACAGAAGCAATGTCCTGGCCACCTTCCAACCCAGGCACATTGCCATGGCTGTTATCAAAGGAGATACAATTCAGTAAGGTGATAAACACTGCAGCACTCCAGCAAGCAGCGAAAGTATAAAAACAGCCACTAACAAGCACTAGTCTCTAACACAGAGTCAGGAAAGAGGGCCCATGACAAGCACAGGAGCTTGCTAATTACCATTAAACAGCACTAACAGATAAATATTCAGCACAGTATATCCCTATCAATCAATTTATCTCAGCAGTTTGATGCCTGCCTGGCTCACCAAGAAAGGACTGCTGTGGTTTAACCCCAGCCAGCAACCAAAGCCCACACAGCCACTTCCTCACTCCCCTAAGAGTGAGATCAGGGAGAGAACTGGAAAGATGAAAGGTAGAACACTCATGGGTTGACATAAAGGCAGTTTAGGAGGGATAGCAAATGCTTCACACTCAAGCAAAGCAAAACACAGAATTAATTCACTGCTTCCCATGGGCAGGCAGGTGTTCAGCCACCTCCAAGAGAGCAGGGCCCCATCCCACATAACAGTGACATGGGAAGACAATCACCATCACACCAAATGTCCCTCCCTTTTCTCCTTCTTCCCCCCACGTTCAATACTGAGCATGATGCTGTATGGTGTGGAATATGCCTTTGGTCAGTTTGGGTCACCTGTCCTGGATGTGTTTCCTCCCACCTCCCAAGCACCCCCAGTTTCCTCACCATTGTGTCAGTACAGAAATCAGAAAAGGCCTTGGCTCTGTGCAAGCCCTGCTCAGCAATAACAAAAACATCTCTGTATTATCAACCCTGTGTTCAGCACAAATCCAAAACCTAGCCCCACACTAGCCACTGTGAGGAAAATTAACTCTACTCCAGCTGAAACCAACATAGTTGTGAAAGCATGTAAAAAAGTCACAAATAGAGACTTTTGATAGAAGGTTCTTACTCCAACAATATTCTAAAAATTTCGGGAACATAACAGTAATTGGTGTTGGATTTTACCTCTGTTGCCTGTAATTTGTCACAGTAAGTATTCAGCATTGAGTTACAACTTTTTAAGTGTATCTAGAACTAAGATGGGCTGTTTAAAAAACTAAAATTATTTTTATTGTTACAAAAGAGCCTATATTTGTGTTTTGTGGATCTTTTCCAAAGAAATGTAAAACTATTTCTCAACATAACTGATCATAGTAAGTGTTCACAACTGTATTCACCAACATTTCTGCAGGTATATACATACAAGCCTTATGTATTTTCAGAACTGCTATCCCTAAGGCTCATTATGATTCCCTGGTATGCTTCTGTTAACAAATTATTGTCCCATTAAAATAAAAAAAAAGCCAACTAAACACTTTATAATAATAATTGGTCTACAAACTGTCCAACTGTTGCAGCGGCTGTAATAGCAACATGGATTCATTGAATGGACATATGGTTATATTCAATTAATTACTTGAGCACTGGACTGTGCTGTATACATGTAGAGAGTTTAGAACATGTTGTCACTGCAGATGCTGTGATAGAGACAAAAGTACTGAGTTTACTTCAGGGAAGCATATTGCTGATTTAGGAGTGTAATGGCCCCTGAAAAACTCATTCGTAAGTGTTATATACTGTTGACATAACAGCACAAGTTCAGGAACATTTTCTTTAATTGTCTTTTCTGATTGTTGACAGATTTTGTTTTCTGTAACAAGATCAAGAAGAAAGTCTATTATTCCAAAATAAAGCAGATAGAAAACTTTTGCTAATTTTACAAAACATAATGCTTTTATTCATATATGCTTGTACTAGTAGGTAAGACATTTGATTTCAGAATTGCTATCAAGGGAGCTAGTGGGCTGTCAAGCTCTAGGAGGTTGATGATATAGTTTCTAGAAATGGTTGAATTGTTTTTCCTTGAAAATAAATTATCTAAGCAATTACACCTTCTTTATTCTGTTAGACAATCATTTATCAAATGAGCTTCATTCCTTAAATGTGAATTTTATGCATGAATGTAATCTGAACAGTTTAGATAGCAGTTTGCAGTCTAGGGGGTAAGTATGAATTGTCCACTTAGACTATATTTTATCGATTATTTGTAGTGTGTAATTGAATTCATCTGATGTTTGCTTTTTGATCATTTGACTGTTGGGGAGAACTGTATAAGTGCCAGTTTTTAAACAGTGAAATAGCAAAATGAAAATGAAAAAAAAAAAACCTACAGCTCTTTTAGAACTAGTATCCAGATGTCAGGATTTCTAGAACCAGTGCACCTTTCATGAAAGAATGAAATGTAGTTCCTCTTGTCCAAGCTTTTGATGCAGGTGATGGTCTATGAAATGTTGCCACTTAATCATCTCCCTGAAATAACTGTCAATGTAGAGAGCATCAGCTTAAGAGGCTTTGCCTCAGTCTGCCTCGTTTCTTCCTGAAATTCTTTAAAGCGAGACACATAAACAACTGATGGGAAAAGGTACATTGTTGCCCCTGGTGTCTTATTTTCAGATAGTATTTTCTCAGAATTTCCTTGTCCTGTGATGGCCCAGGAATTCAACCATTTTAATACTTTCTGATATGCCAGTTTTATGCTATTAGTACTACAGCACACTTTTTGGGAAAAGTGGATTCCATTAAATGGCCATTTAAATTTTGTGTTTTTATAAAGTCTATTTAAGCGTTGCAAAGGTTGTTCAGCCAAGCAACTGATGGGGCTGGCTCTGTTTTTTTTTTTTTTTAATATTGTGTCATGCAGCTGTAATTACCTTAACTGAAAAGCTCTAATAATTCAAGAGTTAATAATGATGAGGAAGAAGTTAGTTTGGGATGTATTAAAGATTTAATTTAGATGACATTAGATAGAACTGTCCTTCAAAAAATTAATGCATTGCAAATGAAAGTGACAGTTTCAAAATAGAAAATAGGCTTTGAGTGAGAATAAAGGATAAATGAGCACAAAATCATAAAATGGCCTGAATTGGAGGAGATCTTAAAGATTATCTAGTTCCAACTCCCACTGCTGTGGGCAGAGACATGTTTCACTACAGCAGGCTGCTCAGAGCTCCATATCCCTTAGGAGATCTCTTCTCTTTTATTTGCTTGACAAATTTTTGTTCAGCAACTAATGAGTTACAGTTATCAAGTAAAAGTTTTTTGATTGAATTATTTTTCTCTTAGGCATTTGTAATGTGGCACACAGAGGAACAAACAGGGTTTTTCATCAAAAGACACATAATTCAAACACATTAGCATTACACTCAGGCCACTAGTGAGTGGCCTGCATGTAGTCATGTCTGTTTGATATTCTGTTGGAGGGAGGTGGCTCCCCAAACTGCTTTTTGCAAATTTCTTTTAATGGGTTTCTTTACGCAATCAATCACTTGATGATTTCACCTCTTGAGAAACTTCTCCTGGTTTCCTTCTCAATAGAAAAACTTGTGTCATGGTCAAAGAGTTAAACTGGGATTGAAGTAACTAGGTTAAATTTCTACCTGTCTCCATCCATTTTAATAGTGACTATACAGCTCAATGGTACTTTAGCTTTAGTTTTGTTTTCTTTTCCCCCTCTACTATTTCTGAAGGAAAATAGTAATGTTTCCACTCAAAAATTCTGTTTTATTTTGTGAGAACACTGGAGAAAGGATCATACCCTATATATTCCATTCCCTAAACACTGAAGCAACGTGACTTACATTTCAGTAGTTGAATATAGATATTCATACATATATATCTATAGCACATGAAGATTAGGAGTGAATAGTTGTGTATGCACTGTGGAGATGTGACTTGCTTTGTTTTAAGGAAGCAAGTATGCTATTTCTAAAGTTAACCACATTTTTAAAAATTTGGTCACAGTTATAAGTTAATTTTTAAAGGATGTGCAATCAGTCCAAAACCCCTTCAGTTCTGTTCTTTTTTTATAAAGGAGTATTGAAATTTGAAAGGAAGGGGTAAAAGAGGAGAATAATTTCTTTATATATTCTGAATCTCTGGTACTCTTGTATCCACTAAATGCAAGCATAAGGTCCTAGATATGATTTTTTCTTCTTCTTTTTTTTAAGTAAAAATTTCCTTCAACCTACATTCTCATTATAAATCTTCAAGAAAGTGTCATTCAAAGGTAATTCATTCTTTGACATTGTGAAGAACCCTTGCAACTTAAAGAAGAAGAGAAAAAAAAAATAGAAGAACATCAGAAAAGCATCTAGAGGTCAGATTGTCATCTTCTGGATTGTGTAGAAGTCTTGGATGGTGTATTATTTTTCTAAACACTTTTATGGGCATTATGCAAAAGAGCCAGTGAAAATGAAGAGATGGTAACAGCATTCAGATAGTTTAAATAGTATTGCTCCCATATGATTTTATTACTAAGTGCAATCTGTGAGGCAAGTATGAACAATCTATTTAGCTAAACATTTTTATCTCTGAAGGAAGATTATTTAGTACTCTGTGTTCACATGAGAATTTTTGAAATATACATCAGACTTTTTAATGCCAAATCAAATAACTCCATGTCTATGTAAATACTATATCACACTATCATATGAATTTTAATGATTTTATTTCAGCATATTTCTCTTTTATTTTTACAATTATGATAAATTAATTATTCTTGAAAAGTCTTTGCCAATTTCTATGGCACTTTTACATCACTACAAAAAAGAGCACTGCAATGAGATATAAAACATAACCCATTTTGAATAATTAATTTTAAAACTGGACTTCATGTTCTAAATATCCCACTAGAAAAATGCAATACTAAATTTCATTCAGGCGACAATAGAATCTGTCAGAAAAACTTGATTTTATATCCTCTACTATATTAAGCACTGTAATTTTAAACCAATAAATTAATAGAAAATCATTGTGTCGGCTGATGCAATGGGTATTACTGTTTGTGGTTTGTATAGCCTCACAACTCCTGAAGTCCATTTTTGATCCATAAGAAAAACAAAATCAGGCTCTGAAACTTTAAGAAGTATGTAATAAATCATCCATCTCCTTCTCTGGACTGAAATAAGACAAATATTTAGGCAAAAGGTTGAACAGTTAGTCTACTTATATCATCAGTACAGAAGAACAAATCAGCACTGTATTTGTTTAGGGTAGTCTTGTTATTTTTCAAAAAAAACTGTGGCATAGAGTTCTAAGTACAAGTCAGATAGACTGACAAGTCAGGCACTCAAGAAGCAGACTTTATACAGTAATAGTTTTTGTTTCTCTCATGTTTGAAACCACCAGAAAAAATTAAGCAAATAGTAAACTTCTAAGTGTGACATTGAAGATGTTATGATTTAAGAAAAAAAGAAATCAAAAGGTCTAAAAATATGCTATCTTCAATGTTAAAAAGAGAAGACTGAATAAAGTTTCTCTTCTTCACATACAGAGTGATGTGCTCTGTAAGGAAAAGGGAGGCAGATTTTTTTCCATTTAAAGTAGAGGGGGGAAAAAGAAGCATTGATTAGAAAGGACTTGAATGTTATAGATTATATGCAGTTGAATATTTTTACTTCATAGCTAACCACAACAAGAAAAAGAAATGTAATATGCTGTAGAGTAGCAAGCAAATTAAATTTATTTTTTCCACATGATCTGTACAATTGGGCTTTTTTATTTCTTTATCTGGTATTGTGATTAATAAGTTGTCAATGTATTTTACTTAAGTTAAAATAGAGGGAAACAGAAAACGACATAATTTTACTGTGTTTAATGCATGTGTATGGCACTAGATGAAAATAATTGGATTTACTTTACAGTGGTGCCCAGGCCATTTTTTCATTGTGCTTGTTCCTAAGATTGCATTTATTTATATACAATTTATTCAACTCACTATCAGCCAAATTTTTTACATGAAAAATGTGAAGTGATTATAGGGAGGATTTATGTAAGCATTATTTTGTGTGGAGTAGTTGATTTGACTAAGTCAAAAGAATACTGAACATTCATAGCTCTCTTTCTTTCTTGTTTATTTTTTTTATTCAAATTTAATGTAATGCTTTATAATTTTTAAGGTTTAGATTATTTTTCTTTTTATACTTTTTATTTATTTATTTTTATTTTTTTAAGGAAAGTTAGAAATATTAATTTTGGGGACAAAGTCTTAATAAAACTTTTGTTCCTCTTTGGCCACTCTGGGTAATTTTATGAAAATTGTCTCATCAGAGAGATTTAGTGCTTGGGGTATATTTAAATGCAACTATATTGGCATTCACAAAATCACTCTCTACCAACAGTTATGCACTAAAGTGGCCCTTGCCTTTCTTCAGAAGAAGCAGGATTTGTTCCAGTGTGATGAGTGTATTAGAGTCTATTTGTGCTGGGACTTGATTGGTTCTGGTGGGGAGCCCCTCCATAGGACTGCACCTGCTGCTTGCAGGTTCCTTGCGCCTTTCCTTTCCCCTGAGCAGTTAGGAAAGGGCTGACCAACTTATCAATGTCCAAGCAATAAAAGTAACAAGGGTCTTATGATAAGTATGAAACTTAGGAGAAGGAGTTTTTGAAAATTGTGTAACAATCAGAGGAAAGCGATTGCTTTAAATTTACTGCGTCTCTTTTGCCTTTGTTTGATAAACATAATAGAGAGAAGTTTGTTTCCTTAGATAATTTTCAGTGATCTGATGGCAATCCTCCATGCTGTCTATGTGATCCTGACACAAAAAAAAAAAAAAACCTAACCCTTCAAAACCACGGAAAATGAAAATGTAGGTAGAGTGCAATGTCTGACAGAGTACTGATATGACAATAAAAAGTGTTATTCCACTAATTCATGACCAAGAAGAAGAGAAAAATTGAAATATTTTTCAAAATTCAGAGATGATTGAGAAGGTTTGCAGTGTTCTGAAACAAAAGCCAAAAGGGCAAAGGTCAACAATTAAATGATTGGATGAAGTGGATAATTATAAATCAAGATAGAGCATTAAAACCTGATACTTTTTGCTCATTACTGAATCATGAAGAAATTATTTGGCTTAGTAAAGGAATTTGATAGGAATACTCTAAGAGCTGAACAACAGAGAACATTCAGTTC
Source organism: Promerops cafer (assembly GCA_013398275.1). Lineage (NCBI taxonomy): Eukaryota > Metazoa > Chordata > Aves > Passeriformes > Nectariniidae > Promerops > Promerops cafer. Next base: position 89,964 of record VZSE01000987.1, on the reverse strand, counting down.
TATTTCTACTACTGATTGTATCTTACAATTTGCACATACAGGTATCTTTTTTCTTTTTCTTAACTGGGGTGAAAAAAATATAACAGTGGTATAATTCATTAAACATTTCAGAAATCTACACTATTTCCTGTGGCTTTGTGATACATAAAATATTCAAGGTCCTGATAAAACTCAGTGCTTTACCACAACTCAAGTAACAATATATTGGCGAAACATTGAATAGTTGTAACATGAAAATCTTGCTTAAAAAAAATAATGTATGTTCTTTCATGAAAAATGAGGAAATTTTTTATGTATCTTCTTTCTGGTAAGGTGTGTGTTAAAGATTACAAAATAAATTATTTGGAAGCAGCTAGTCCTATCATCTTAAAAAAGAAGGGCAGTTAGGACCAATTTCAGTTTTTACCACTGTAGACAGGCTTTTATCTTTTTATATTTATTAAAGGCATCTGGAGAAAAATCAAAAATCTCTCTTAACCTTGAATCCAAACCACAGTTAAATAATCGCATGAAAATGGAATTGAAATAAATGCTGTGGGGTTGATGTAGGGGGAGGCAGATGTTCTGGACTGCAGAGCTGTCAGGTGAGTTATGCACCCGAGTGTCTGGGGTGTGCACGTGCAGCAGAGCCCCTCCTGTCCCTTCCTGCCGGGATGCAGTACCACTGCCCTTCAACAAGCTGAGCACAGGGTCTGGGCACTCATGTGCTGGAAATTGGCTGGACAAGCTGTGATAACAAGAAAAGTGCCAGGGCAGGAGCAGAGTTACATGACCAGGAACAGGCATAGTCCCAAGGTTGCCCATGAGAAGATCAAGGCTGCTTGTCCTAGCTTGTATTTGGCCATGTGCCAATGTCCTGTAGCTCTTTCTCAAATGTCCCTTCGTTCTGACTAAACAGACACACAGCATTCCCTCTTGTAGGATGTTGTCAATACCTGACTGGACAAAGCCCTGAGTAACCTAGGCTGACTGCACAGATGACCCTGCTTTGTGCAATAGGATGGACTAAGCAATTCTTGAGGTCCCTTCCAGTCTGCCTTTATGATTCCATCCCCGTATATGTGTTTGGACTTCTGTAATGTAAGGACACACTGCTGAATCATGTTTAGCTTTTCCACCAAGAATTTCAAGTCCTTGTTTTTTGGCAAAGCAAACACACAGCCACTCTTGAAATAAATGGGGACAGGAAAAAGTATAGACACAGAACCTAAAGTTTTATAAAATATTTAGCTTAAGTAAGAAAAATAATAATAAAATATATGGGTGAATAAATAAAAAACTATAAGACTCAGTATATAATTATTTGGACTTGTATTTACTAAGGATTTATAAAAGTAAAAATATGTAAAAGTATAAATGGAGTAAATTGTATGAAGTGTTCTATATATTTGAGAGAAATACTTTTACTGTAGAATACTTTCCATATTACCATTTTTCTAACTAAAAAAAAATCTCTTCTCAAAAATTTAAAATTCCATCAAGAATATTAAATGATAGCTTTTTGACTGCTATTCCTGAAGAGTTATGTCCATTTTACTTCCTACAGCAGAAAGTGGCATTTGAAGATCCTTTCCATCAAATAAATGATAGACAAAACGAAACTCCTCTGATAGTTTTCTGAATTTTCTTTTTGAACTTTTTGAATTTTCTGAAATTTTTTGAACTTTTTGTTTAAGTTTTGGATAAATATTTTTCAAAAATACTTTGGTTTGTTGTTGTTTTGCTTCATTTTGTATCATGCGAATTTATTTTTCTAGTTATTTCATGTGTCATATAAACGTAAGATCTGTCACTCCTTTATTGAGCTGGATACTAAAAATCTTTCAGTTCTCTCCTAACACTAAGAAATCTTTTGCATGCATTTGTGGTATATCAATATATCTCTTCTATTCTCAGTCTTCTGTGAAATCAACAGTGAACCAATTGTGCAGAATGCAGTTTTTAATGGCAGCACTAAATGCTTCAAGTATGTTCTTCCTGCTTTCCTTTTCTAGGATTACATCATGCAGGATGGATTCCTAAACAGTCAGAACAAAGATATGTCTAGTGCTCAGAAGCTCTTAATAAGTTAATGAAAATGAAATGTGAAAGATATAAAGCATCAGCAAAATTTTTAAAACCTGAAGCTCTTGCTGCCATTTTTTATTATTACTCTGGCTCCTTCCTGTAATAAATTAGAGGTCAAAGTTTCAGAAATATACTGTAATATAAAATAAATATCAGTCAAATAACCCACATAAAGCAAGATCCAAGTATGGGCATCTAGAGCTGTAATAAAAGTGCTTCCATGGAGTTTCCATAAATGATTTCACTGAAGACTGAAGGAAAGGGATTGCTGAATGGTTTTATAGATAGCTAGATTTTCTTTTTTAATGCAACATAAATTTTATTTTACATGCCACTCCTCTCCAACTTTTATTGTTTTAATATGAGAAAGGGTGAGACTACCAGTGGGATTTGTATGCTCAATGCTCATTAATTTTAATAGGAAGTGGTCATCAAAATCCCTTATGCAACCCTAAAAACATCAGCCAACATTTCCTGCTATATTTGAGAGCAAACTGCAAAATCAACAAACCCCAGAAAAGCTCTCCCAGCTGAGCTGAGCACATTTGCTGAATTCCCACAGCACTGAATAGAGAATAGAGAGAAGTCTGAATCCCTTTTCAGAGCCCTGAGTCATGAAGAATGCAAACAGAAGTGCTCTGTAGCAAACAGAGATAACACAAAATATGATCAAAGTTAGATCATCTTCCCCACTGCTCTTCAAGCATCTTGTATTTGACAAATGCAGAATGCTAGAGAGTAAATGATGAAAGTCTTTGAGCTATAAAGAATTATGACCCAACTTTACTAAATAACCCTAAATTTCAATTTACCTCAGTGAAATCACAGATTCAGCAGTCAAGATTTTAATGGGTACTCAACAGACTGAAACTACAATGAAACCTCACTGAAATCTATGATCTTTTGGTAACCATTAAAATTAATAAGAAGTCTTCCATAATTCCAGGGTATGCTAGATCAGGTTACTGGTTTTAGATTGGTTTTTACTAGACACACCAACTGCATTAATAAAGTATTTGCTCTCTGAATCTATAACAAGTAAATGTCTATAACATTATGAAGTCAAACTTTTCATTAATGTATTATATCCCCTAATCTCTATTTACCAGAACTCAAATTAAAGTTCCTGTGACAAAATTAATGAGAATGGAATACATGTATTTTTTTCAGTAAATAAAATTTATGAGTAATTAGTCTAGAGCTGAGATTAATTTATTTTGTTTAACATCAATCATCTTCTCAAAATGTCCACACATACTTTTCATGTTATTGGATTATTATTTCATTACAGCTCTTTTTCAAAGTAAGAAAATGTTTTCCCAAGATATGAACAAGTGTTTTGAGAGTCAAAGGTATTATAGACATAATGGAAATTTTAATTATTATAATAGTGTTCATTGTTCATCTCCTTCAATAATTCTGTGGGAATGTATGACAAAGTTAAACTTTCTCTGTGTTCTTATTTAGTGGAAATGGAAATCTCAAAGAGTAAGTTTTTCCTAGTTTTAGAAGGTGAATTATTAGTAAATAAAGTTCTTTTATTATAGGGTACATATATTTTTTTGTCCAAACCACTCCTAAATAGTTTTAACAACATCACACATCAAATTGAATTAAAAGAAATCCAGTCCTAAATAGATTAACATTTTTAGTCAATCAATGTGTTCAAGTAAATAAACTTTTAAACTATATTGTGATGGAGAAGTTAGTTTTGCCCATTAGCAAAGAAAAAGTTTTTTAAAAGTATTTTTATAGTTTGCCATGGAATACAGAACTAACAGTATTATACAGGACATAAATCTTTAATAAAAACATCATGCAGATGTCTTTCCAGACATTTTTAAATTAGAATGTAGTCTTTGATATCTTGATGGCAGTCTTCATCCTGCTAATGTTACATTTATTTTCTTTTATTTTGAGAAGGGGTGAGAGGAGAGAGAGGGGAAGTGTAGCTTTGCTGTGCAAGTGAAATGCAAAGGAAGCAGCACTTTCCTGAAAAAGAAAAATGTTTTCAAACAACTGTTTTCAATTTGTGAAGTAATACCATATGATAATATATTCAGTTTTCCACTTTTAGTCAAGAATCTTCATTCTTCAATTGTCTGCAAATAAGCTTGGGATTTTTGCTGGCTGTATCCTAAATCTACTATTCTTGAAGAAAATTTGGAAGGCCAGAATGAATTTTGTGCTGGAAATAATTCTTGCCTACACTGGCAAAAAAGCAATAAACCCATTATACCTCCACTTGATATCAGCAACTGCCTCCCTCACTACTTCAAGTTCTTATTTCTGCTTTAATCTGCTATCTTTTGTCAGTTAAACTAAAATAATGGAATTGTATCAGAAGGATCTTAAATGCAAATTTTAAGGACTAGAGAATGTAATTGACTCTAAACACAGAAGTAAGGAACACGGTCCCAGAAAAAGGGGAGATGGGATCTATCCAAATTCTGGATTTCAATGCATAATTAGAAAATGTTTTTCCCCTGTGGTTCTTCCTTAATGAAGTCTTCCACTAAAGACAAAAATGACTTTTGCAGTCCTAATTACATCCATGCTTTTCTAAAGGAGTTAAACTGATATTCAGATATGTAACTCTTGGAGTTAGAACAGATGTAGAGAATTATTCCACTGGATTGGAGATTATGCTTCAGAGCCTAGCTACAATGAATTGGAGAAAAACCTGGGCTTTCCACCAGGTGTTCCAGGGCTCAATGAGAAATGAGCAAACTCTTGCTGAAGATTTTCCTAGGTCTATGTATGTCTACCCTCTACTGGAGTACTCTAGACTGCTCCATGAGCTGTGGCAGTTTTCTGAGGGATGCAGTCTAGTTTTATGAACTTCTTAATTGACACTATCCTAGCTGTGCCAGCCTCCCCTCCACTTAAATCACTAAAGGCTTTCCTTGATACTGCAGCCCCATTGTTGAGGTTGCATAATTTAATCTTATTTAGGAAAGTGTTAGGTTTTGGGGGTTAAATTGCGTCTCAACTTCAATGTATTTTCTTAGTTTTGTCTTTTTCTTAAAGTCAGTGTCTCAATATAGCACTAGCTACAGTGTTTACGGTAGGGAAGCATGGGAGATGGTCCAGATTGCCAATTTTACATATTTACAGATCTTTGTGCCTCACCAGCAGATGTGTATGAAGCTTCTCATCCCCCAAAATTGTTCAACCCAATTGAAATTGTCATGAAGTTAAGAAGCATTACGCTTTGATTTATAGACACAATAATAGTCTGCTTTGAGATAACAGAAACAAATTAAGCAAAGTAGAAAGAGATTGGGGGTTATTTACTTGTCTTTTCTGACAAAAAAGCAGAGCTGTGGAAATGCAGTGCATCTGGATATGCACAGTATTATTTTTGTTGACAATATGCAGAATGTTTTCAGACTGAAAATGAATATATTTAAAATATCTTGGAGACAGAGGAGTTACAGATGGGTGTTGCTCATCTCCATCTCTTCTTATAAGGAAGACTTGAACTATTGCTGTCTTTTTCTGAACTCAAGCAGATTTTGTGCTTGAGTTCTGTCATCTTTACAAAATTGCAACAACAGAGAATAGTATATCTAGAAGAGATATCTACTGCCTCTCTGACCATTTTACTGTTTTTTAAATAAAAAGAAGCTTTTTATTGCCTATTGCCCCAACTTGTCCAAAGCACATGTTCAAGACAATTAAATATGGAACTTATTGAATTCGTTTTGATTAAATCCTGAGTTTCTGATGCAGAATATAATGAATCAAATTATGAAGGATTATTTGTAACCTTGTGAATATTTTGAACTCCAGGATGCAGTGGAACTTTACTGAACTTACCTGAAGATTATGATTCCTTAGGTAAGTGTAGGTCCCTGTTTGTATGATGTCATGGTTTCTAATCTTAAGATGTTTCTCCTAGATTATTGAATTGCTCCTGTTATTGAATTTTGGTACGAAATGAAATTAAGGAAATAGTGGCTTTTTAAGCCTGTGTAGAATAGAAGGTCTTGTAGAAGACACACCTGGATAGCATTTGTCAGATGTTTAGATTAGTCAGTTCTGAGTAGGAGGTTCTGCCATGCTATATCCCTCATGCAAAATCTTCCAGCATGCACACATACTTTGCTGATATTTCAGAATTTATAAGAGAAAACCACAAAACTAATCACTGAAAAATCTAAGTGGAATCCAATTGCTAATTGTTTATGCATGCTATTAACTGAACCTCCTCATTAGGAATATTACTGTACTGCATGTACCACAAAGTATTTTTAAAAAGGAACAGCTCTATCAATACTTTGAACATATTTCATGGGAGATATCTTCTTGTTCTACATATATACTAATTTTTAAATTGTATAATAAAGAGACTTGTTTAAATTTTGTTCAAATAATCTGCTGGCTTCTCTAAAATTTGATTGCTTCATTGAGATCAACATTTCAATTTGTGAGATCAATAATCAACTCAGAAATTTGTGTTTTTGTAGCTAATGTGAAAACATGTCCTGGTTTTAATGATTATGAGTGCATCTTGATCCCACTGGACTTCATAAGAAGCTGCAGAGGCTGAGTATTTATGAAAAAAGAAAGATTTGGTTGAAAGAACTCAGGCTTTTGTAGCTGTGTGTGAAAATGTTAGAATAAATAGCTATTTGTTAATGTCACTAAAATTTTAGCAACCATTATTGGATATCTATTTCAAAGTACCTTTATCAACTTCTTACTGTTTTATGCTTTATTATTTAGAGATTGAGTTAGTGGCGCTCACTTATTTTAGGGAAAGATCCTGATAACCAGAGAGTGTTTTAGCACTTCCCACAGGACTTATATGCAGACTATTACACCTATTTGTCCCTCACAGTACTCCCACGGTGAAATTTCTAATGTGGTTTTCTTTTTTCTATTGCAAGGAATTAATTTTTTTCTCTGAATGCATCACATGGGAAGAAGGTTCATGTCAGTGTGCATTTCCTGTGCTCTTTAGGACTGTCAAAATTTTGTTTAATGTAGTGAAAGCAAGAAACATAAAAAAAAAAACAATTAACCAAGTCCTTTCACATTTTTCAGGTCTCAGGTCAGATAATAATAAAATAATCTTAAAATTTTAGGAAGATTCACTGAATGAGGTCCTGAGTCTTGAGTAAGTGACAGCCTGAAATACTGCTGTACAACAGAATAGGTGTGCAGATTTCACCAGTGGTAGGAAAGCAAAAGTTAATGAGGAGGAACCTGTCATGAAAAGAGAGCTACAGCAGCAGAAGAAGAGTTGACACAGGGCCATAACACAGTCAGGGGTTCCTGATTTCCATCATGCTGAAGCTAGGCAGAAAAAGTAAGCAGCTGGAATTTTATGTGCTGTATTTCTGGCAGAGGCTTAACAGGTCATTAGGGGATAAAAGTACCTTTAAAAGACCTGACCAGTAGGAGAGAGAAGAGGCTTGGTTGTTGAAATTTCTGTAATTACTCACTCCTGTTGTGTTCCTTGAAGAAAGCAGTGGAAGGAGTTTTGAGGTAGCTGACCTGTCCTTGGAGGATGGTTTGTGTTCCACAGGGAAGCACAGAAAGATTTATCTCAGAAGTAGTGAAAGTGAATACATAAGGATTAAAGTAAATCTCTATCGTATATGAAAAATTGAACACCTCATACACTTACTTTTCACAGCCTACTACTCTTCTTAAACCTTATTGTATGTTTTGCCATAATGTTTATTTTTTTATTGATATGTGCAGCAAAGTAAAACTGTAAAATTAAAGAAAGAACACAAGAAATTGTTTCTTTTGAATGACCTACCTACAGTTTTCATGTAGGTTAAAGGGATATGTCAGTTCAAGCAGTGAAGACTGGTTTTATTATTGCACTCAGGAGCCATTTCAAATCAGTATTAGTAAGACCTACTAAGAAAAAATCAGCTCCGTAGCTTTCTGCTCTATTGCCACGGAGGAATTAACATTGTAATTTACTATCCATACTATTTTATACAGATACCATTTTACATTGTTTTCTGATTTAATTCTGTCTTACAGCTTGATGAGAGTTTTGCTTTAAAAAGGTCTTCAGCACATTCTTCCCTTCCTTTAGATTGCAGCCATCAGGTCATGCGTTTTTGTTAGGTTGTGGCTGTCTTCTGTGCATCACCTGCTCTTTCTCACACAAATCATTAGTCTTAAGTACAGATTCCACAGATATGTAGCCATCAGTGGGACTGATCACATGCAGGGCATGCCTTTATTTTACCTGAATTAGCTCTAATGTGGCTGCATTTTTACCTCACCTTGGGTGATCTATCAAGAGGGTGTAGTCCAACAGCTTTTCTGCTGCTAATGGAATTATTTCATGTAGCTGGTCAGTCACTGTGCAGCTTGGGTTCTACTGTAAAATCCAGGGTAAGTCTTCAGAAATTCATCTGAGAACAATGAAATGAAATAAAATGAAATGAAAAAAACCAAAACAACAAAAAACCAACAGTGAGACCCTGATGAAAAAGGTAACAAAAATGACTAACATCTCATCTTTGTCTTCTTGTTTTGTGATTTATATATGGAGAATGATCATGGCATTTGAAGGTCTAAAATTAAATGGGCTGGTGTGTTACAGACTATACTTTCAGAAGAATTAGCACACTAAATTACAGTTTCAATGAGTTTTCCATACAACAGAATGCAATATAAGAGAAATTCTCATTAGTCCAAATTTTGCTCCAGGTGGCTAGAAATGAAAAAAACAAAACAAAACAAAACTTATTTAAACCATATTTTTTTTTTTTTCTTTAAAGTAAAAATTATAAGACTTTAGAAAAATTAGAATGTTGATATAGGGCCTTTTTAAAAATTCTCATAGTAATATAATATTTATTTTTTAATATGTATGATGAGATCTTCTTCTGGAACTTCATCTCAAATTTTATTTTTTTCTGTCCTCTGACTCCTCTTCCCATCTTTTTTCACTCCAGATAAAAGAGAAATTTGAAAACTTTTGAATGTACTGTAGAAGACTGGTAGACTGATTATGACAAGAAAACAAAACAATCTACAAAACTTTCTCAGAAATTTATTCAGTAAGTGAGATCTGCATATTTAAGGCTCTGTCCTGAAAGAATTTTGGACTTTGGCTTTACAGAATCTTAAGTATATTGGTTAAGCACTCAAGCATTATAGACAATGTAAATGAACTCATCTACAAGTAAGCTGTAGAGAAATTCAATATTTTTACTCCATGTCTAAAATGTCAATTCTAGTTGTGCAGCTCATGGATGCCTGTCAAAAAGTGAATTCTAGGCCTATCTGATATTTGTGGGAGCTTTGCCATTAACTGCAACACAACCACTATGTTGCTCACAGCTGTTACTATAGTGATTGGAACTTATTTTTGTCTGACATTCTCGGAGAGTCCTTGGAAGTCTTGTTCCAGTTGATTTCCTGTAAACAATTTGTGGTGTTGCTGTAGTAATTAATAATGAAAATATTGCCAATCAAAACCGTACCTGTGGTGGAAGTTCTTGTGGCTCTTTTTTGTGTTGTATGACTTAAATCCAGTCCAAACACAGTGAATTACCTTGAGAGTGGCAATCAGCACTAAGAATATAGCCTTCGTCTTTTCAGAATATCAGATCTACAAAGGTTTCTCTATCAGAATATTTTTAAGGCTAGTTTTACATAAAAACTAATTATGAAATATTTTTGGAAATTTTTCTCTGCTTTTAAAAAGAGAGTCTTTGTAACAGACAAATCATTAAGACCTGGATCACTTAAGAAAATAATGAAACAATTAAAGTTGAATGTTCTACCCAAAACAACTCATATTCCCTAATCACTAAGATACCTAGTTTATTCATTCTACAGATTAAAACAATTTATAATCAGTGAGTTAAAAAAGGGCATCAGAATATTGTAGGAGATGAAATTCCAATGATATTGGCATTTTCAGACTATGCTCTGGTTTACTTGTAGCATATGAGAGATACTTGCACAGATCTGGGAAAATTTGTGCAGATTTCCAACAAGACCAGGCACATCCTTTAAGAATGTAGTGAACACTGAATAAAACTTTGACATTTTATTTGAAAATACTATATTACACTGTGATCAGATTGTATTATGGAACCTGTATAGAGGGACAGTGTTAAGGTTAACTTTTGTAATTTTAATCAGATACTTACTCTGTTAGAAACATTGATCAATAAACAGCTTTCATGCCTTATTGTTATATTTTTTCATCCTATTAATTTTCATTGGGAGGAGTGTCAGAGCTGCTCCATATGTATGTAACTATGTTGCCCTCTTGTGACCAGCTCTCTAAAATGAGAAGTCATAGACCACTTCAAGAACAGAACTTGATTTAAAGCAATATTAAAATTGATTATCAATAGACTTGCATATTTTGTGTGTTTCTTTTAAACCAAACAGAGCAAAAATTTTGTATTTTCTAGTGTTAAATACATAGTGACATAGTGTTAAATATCTCTCTCATATATGCTGATTATATTCCTTTCTGATCCTTGTGTCATTCTTGTGTGGTTTTCTCATGACGTCCCACTGTTCTTAGGTGCCAGACTAGTATAAAAACAAAATTCACAACCATGTAGGAGCATTTGATGTATCGACTATGATATCAGGAGATAAATATTCTATTATTAATTACATATGCATATAATCTATCAAGCATCAAGTCATTCTTGTTTTGGTTCTTTATGGCCTATGGTTCAGATACTGGTTGTTGCAGTAATCAAAACCACAGTGAAATCAATATGTCATTTATTTGGGGTGTAAATCTGATTATACTGTCTTTGGGGCTTTGTCATTAATTTTGGTTTGGTTGGGCTTTACTTTTTTTTGTTGTGTGCCAGTCTTTTTCAAATTGATTCAATTTCTTTTGATGCATGTATTGCTCCCTTGGGTTAGTCAATAACTCTTACAAACGTCACTTAAAAAGGAATTTTAAAATTATAACTTTGCTGCCCAGTGTACTTAAATGGCAGACTAGGTATGATTGGTGGACCAGATTAAAAAGTAGAGAAATAGAATAATTAATTTAAAAACTAGGAATAGTGCACATTTGATAATAAACATCCTCTAAGATTACTTATCACTTTAGAAATCCCAGGAGGTTTTGCATTTTAAGCAGAAGTCATAAACAATGTCAAGTAATCTTCTGACTTTATGTAGTATTTTCCCATGTTTCAAATATAAATAGGTCTCATTTTGTTGTCTTTTTGACATTTATTATTGATTCAGAATTTACTTGAGATGATTGACTCTTGTCTTACTGTGTGTTAGGATATAGAGTGGTCCTAACATATTTACTTTCAAATATTTCAACCGTATCCAATGTGACCAGTAAAAAGGTCCTGAATCTAAGACAGCTGACATGGGAGCACAACAAGGGGACATACCAGTGCGTGCACACTCACCTATGTAAGTCTTTTGTTGGTATTCACTTCTCAAAAAATCACATTATTGTTCAATTTAGAAAATATCAGATATTGAATGTATCTTCATCTTATAAACAAATATTTAGGGGATGAAGCCACTGGCCCAGAAGGCTGAAACATTCTAACAAGCTACTTTTTCCTTAAATAAATAAGACTTTAAGGGAAATCTGAGCAAATTAAGACCTGAGAGTTAATTTACCTAAAACAGGGATTAGTTCCCATTAGATTAGAATTGGTAAAGCCACCTCAGGTTACATTTTAATTAGAATTTTTGTTGCAGCATTTCTGCAGAGGATGCTTGATTAAACAACCTACTTTAGCAAATATAAAATTCTTCTTCATCATACTTTGGATCCATTCCTTAAGATATACATAGACTAGGGAGCTTGTATGTCACCCTCATAATAGTTGAGGGAAAGATAATTAATAAGCATTTTCCTCCCTATATAAATCTAGATACAGTAATTTCTGAAGAAACAAACAAACAAAAAAAAAAAGTTTAGAAGACCAGAACCCAAGCACCAGAAGTTGTTTAATGCTTCTTTTCCAAGCCAGGGTGAAGGTATTATTCAATTGCAGCAGACACTCTGGCAAAGTGTGGGTTTGTTATCAATTTATCTGCAGTTGTGCCCAGCAGCACCAGGCTTTTTTTCATTCTATGAGTTTGGCTGTTTATTGGCCCATAGGCAGGAAGCCAAAAGGAACAATTTTGCAAAACCAAAGCCCTTGGCCTACCTTTATTATAAATTACCATTATACCTATGGAAATGGTGGCTTTTGAAAACAGCTCTGTATTCATTTAAATACTCAATTACGGTGTTCCAAATGACCAGAATATCTGGAACTGGCAGTTCAGGTGGAGATTCCTAGTTCATTTCTCTGCTATTCTGTCTAATGTGGAATTCTGCACAGCCAGGTTATTTGAGAAGAAATCTGGAAATCCAGTAATGCTAAAAGACAGTCATATCTGAGATGTAGGGCACAAATTAAATGGCAGAAAGAATCCTCTGCAACAGCGTACCCATAGATTCAGTTACAGAACAAAATTATCTGAGCTTACAGACTCAGACTAATAATAGACCCTGTAATATTATTTTAAATCTTTCCACAGGAACTGTTGGACAGAAGTGCACATCAACATCTTTTGCTGACATTATGCTAACAAAGATGTATTTTTCCTTGGAATTTTCAAACTGATAGAAACATTGACATAATTTTTATGGTTAATTTCAATAATTGTCTGTTCCAAATTTTTTGGTACTTTTTTTTTTTTTTTTTTTTTAAATCCAGCAAAGCATCTTAATCTCATAGAGTGGTTAATGAAATAGTACCATATTCATGTGTTTCAGATTCTCCCAGGGTTTGACAGGGATCTTTAATTGTTCATGATACCTGTGGCTTAGAACAGCATAGTCTAGATATAAATGCAAATTTTTACAGCTTGAAGAAATGCTCCTATAAACAACTTTATTTTATCTCAGGAGTGCTACAAAAAAAAAAAAAAAAAAAAATCCGTAGTTATTCATAGTTTAAGTGTTTAAACCGAATCATGCTGAGACAATACAAGCCATTGATATTATTTATATTTAATATGGCTATTCATGCTGCCTCTTAATTAGCTTTTATGTGGGTTTGAGATAGTTTACAATAATTAAGCTTTAAGTAGGAGTTCACATAGGAGTTCATCATCTCTAAACATCTCTTTTGGCTCTCATATATGGAGAGTGAAGTCATGACTGGGATCTGGAAAAATAAATCATTATTAAAGATACATAAGGAACGGTCAGATTAGAAAAATGTATCCATTAGAAAATGAGAGGTTGCTTTATATTCATTAAGATCCCATACTACTTTTCTAGAAATTTTTTGTTAATGAAAGTCTCTGTAGTACCAATGATAAATAAAACTTGCACATGGATAATCCAGCCTGATTTCAAAATATGCTGTTCTTATAAGAAGAACAAAACATAAGAAAGGTTGTTTTTCGCATCCAATTTTTAAATGTTTTGTTGGAATTCTTGACACTATGATGCAGGCACACTTTCACAATTTGATTAATTTTCAGGGATATAGCCGATTTAGAAATTACAGTTTGAAAAGAGTATACTAATCCTCATCTAACTAAGTCCAAATTTCTTTTTCTTGGTCAAAGCTTTTTATTCACAGTTAAAGAGACAGTTTCATGCTTAGATAAAGGGAAATGAAACATTCATTCATTTTAGAAACATCATAATAGAGTTCGCTAAAAAATGGTAAGCCAGGACACAGTTATTTTTTAAGATATGCCTATAATTTATATTAGCTACATTATAAAGATTTTATTCTGTTTTAACTTGTTAGCTTAACTTCACAGAAGTGATGGGCTCCAAGCAGGAAAATAAGATACAGCAATAAGAAGGATCATGTAACAGAGAAATTAAAGCAAATTGAACATTTTGGAGGATGACAGAATGAAGGTGTTAAAAAAACTTGGTTGCATAGGAAGGAAAATATTTAGGAAAAGCACATTAGAAAAACAATATATGATGTAAATGGGTATGTGGGATTTTTTTTAAATTTATTTTTCTGGGTCATACAGGAAAGAGACTAAAATTGTAAAAAAGGAGATGTGAGGACAAAAAGGGATTCTCATGATGGTTTTTAAAGTAATTGATGACCCAGATTTCAGATTATGGTATACAAGATCTAAAGCTCAGGCCTGACTTTACTGTGTTCCTCTCCACAAAAGTGCATTAGATTCACATACAATGAACAATTTTCTATGAGCATATGCTACTTTTTGCTATAGATGTGTATTACAGACCTGAGCACAGCGTAATGTGGGATGGGCTCTCATACTTCCACCCTTCAGAAAACCTTCTGTGTGAATCTGTAATGTGCTCTGTAGCAGTCTAAAATTGCATTTGAGCTCTGTTATACGCAATTCCAGTCACTTTGTGTGGTAATCTAAATTAATTTCTGTTTTAGTCCTTCAAATTTTATTTAGAAGTTTATAACAGTAAGAGGCTGTTGATTTAGAGGACATTTTCTATGAGTTCAAAGTACAAGGCAAAATTCTGTTGGAATAGGATAATTGCATATATTCTTACAGATGGTTAATTTGTTCCACAGTTTAATATTTGGAACAGAACAATGTGAGTTGTGCTATATTTTATTTGACTTGGAGAAGTTGAGCTATGACACTTTTCTGATAGGCAAGACAGATGTTTAACTTGCATAAAATGTGCCAGGCAGTAGAGCTTGAAATATGTGCAAGACCTTGGAAAATAAACTCATGGTATTTTCTCATGTCCAGAGTGTAATTCTTGTATGCCTGCTACAGCTGGAGAGGGAGACGCAACGATAGTTGAGTGCCCCTTTTCCATACTGCAAAAGCCATGGGTTCCTGGGAGCTAATACTTCATCTGCAATGTAACACTAGTCTTTTAAACACTTCGTGACTGACTCTAGATTGCCCCAGGAATTTTGCTCTGGAATCCCTTCCTAGGCACATAACAAGGAAAATGTTAAGTGGGTGATCTGAGCTTTATACCGTATGAGAGATTTCTCTCACAGCGTCTGACCTACAATAGGTACACAGAGCCTTTCATCAAATTATCTGTCAGAGGGGCTTATTGTTCATTATTATATTTATCTTATTGGTGACAATGTTAATGGAAAAAAAGAGCTGAAGAAACTTACCTGACAAAATTCAGAAGCAGAAAGTGAAGTAGAATTTAAGACACTTCTGTTCCATATTAAATTCTAGACTCTGCTAAAATATAATGCATTTAGGCTTTGAGAATACTGTTATAACTACACACTAGAGACTAAATTCTTTTGTCCTTGTTCAAGCAAATCCTGCCCCCAGACTGAACTGGGAATTTAGATTGAGTGAAGACTGCAGAATTGAGCCCTAAAGGAATATGGCTTACTGCAATAAAAGACACAAGAGAGTTGGAATAAAAATACTGCTAGCAACATGTAGCAATGGAACAGCACTACTTAGGGAAACATTCAAATGGGATGAATTAATTAGAAACAAGACTTTGATCTAATGCTTATGACAGTGTTTATGTTCAATGTAACCTATTATTTGTATTACCTCCACTCTGTCATATATTTTTTCTATTTGCTAAGTAGTTTGCTTATCTCTTACTGCTCATGAAAGGAAATGTTTTGCACTGTCAACATATTTGTTTGTTGTTAATAAAAGATTATAACTAAAAATATAATGATGTGTCAAGCAGAACTAACCCTCCAGAGAAGCTAAGCAGATGGAAATGGTGCTGTGAAAACGAATGCATTGTAATTCAAATAATTTGCTTTTCACAGCAAATTATCTGTAAGTCCCACCCACAACATAGTAATGATGAAGCAGAACTAGAGCAAGTTTATGGATTGATTCTTCTATCCTCTACATTGCTATGAAACCTATATAATATCATATCACATCAAGAGAGTTACATTAGATTTACGATAACATAAATTGGAGTTCAACAAGCAGAAGGTTGAGTGTTTTAAATACATTTTAAGCTCAGTGAAAGGTTTATTATCTCACTGATGAGCTCTGTTGAAGTCCAGTTTAAAATCTGCTAGCTCCTAGAGAAAGATATGGATTATGACTACTCAGAAAACAAATACATATTCATTGATATTTTTGATTAGTTTTCTTTAATGCATATTTTCATAGTCACATCTTTTTATGGTTTATTCTCAGGCAAATATTCAAATAAGGAAATATTTGTTTTCTGTGGCTTTTTTTTAATATAACTGTTTAAGTTGATTTTACAAGAATGACTGCACAATTTTTATTATTAATCTAAAATGAATTCTTTTATATGAAAATGAAATATATTCCCATTATTGTATTAATTCAGAAAATTAAGAAATCAGTCATGCTAAGTATAATGCTAGAATTCATACAGAAAAGATAACTGCAACTTCACTTATACCTTTCCTAACCTAAGAAACCTTAATAAATGACGGCTATTTACTTTGTGTTGCTACTTTTGTTTGATTTTTTTTTTCCTAGAAACTCGGTTCCACCTTTCTTTCCAAAGTAATTTAAAATACATTTCTGTGTAAGGGTTTATAAACATTATAAACATTTATGAACTGGTGTTCATACTGAATTCTAGTGCATAAGGCCCTGGGAATTATACTGATTGCAATTTTTTTTTCAAGAGCTAGTGGATTTCAGTTTTACTGTTTGATATGTCCCCATTTCTGCTGAAATTTTGCAGAGTTTTGCAAAGCCAAATGGAAATTTTTTTCAAAACTGCTTTTGTTTCTCTTTCTTCGGAAATATTTAGCTCTCTCTTCCCGTTTCCTGCTCCTCTTCTCTTTCTTTCAATGACTTTTGGTGAAATCCCTGCCCAGGGCAGTGGGGTTGGAACCAAATGATCTTGGAGGTCCCTCCCAACTCAAACCATTCTATGATTCTGTGATTCTATGATATTCTTAAAAAAGGATTGTGATACTTTTCTCATTAATTTCAGGCAGATGTTGCTACATGATTTATTAGGGGAAACTTCAGTTTTTATGACACTACTGTGGGGTAAAGCTTGTCTAAAAGTGATCTTCATGTGAGATCTGGAGTACACCTGCCCCCTATAAAGATTACTCGAGTTTGCAGAAGAGAGAAACAAAGGAAAAGAAGGAAAGGAGAACGACTGTTAGCATCTTCACCTGGCCTTAGAGACAGGAAAAGTCACAGAAAGAGCACGGGGGCTCCATGGATAATGTTTATGGCTTACGCTAACAATCTATTTGTGGAAAAAAAATAAAAGAAGAAGCCATAAATAGCTGAAAAATAATCCCCTTAGGGAAGGTGGAATGTAATGGCTGGTGTGGAACTGTCCTGAGTTTCCAGACAGGACTTGGAAATACTGAATTGGTCTAAACTAGGCTGGAAGCTTTGGAGGTTTTTTGGTTTTTTTGTCTAGGTTTTTTTTTTTAAATGTATAATGATGCAAGATAAAAATCTTTAAATTAAAATCGCTATCCACTTTTTAAATCTACTCTGCTTAATAAATGAAATTTAGATTAAATGTCATAGAGAGGGGTGATTCTGTTCTTGTAACTGCTCCATTCAAATTTCCCAGTGTGCAACATTCTGGAGAAGTTTTAATTAATATGGCTTTTCTGATTGGGAGAGGATCTAATCCCTGGAGAGAGAATCAGACTTATACTTGAGAAAGGATCTTTTCCTATTGACAGTCTACAGCAAAAGACTTTTGAAAAATTCAGGTTCTCCGGAGACCTACTAGGATGAAAAGCAAAGTCTACAAATAAGAACTATAACATTAAATGACCTCTATCTTTTTCCAGTCTGCCATCAGTATGGAAGCAAAATAAGATTAAATCTTTGTTTACTGATAAGTAAAATTAGACGTGGATAAGAGCTTTTCTGAAAGACTAGAGATAATTTTTCTTTCTCTATCAACATGATAAAGAGAACTAAATTTTTTAAAGATCCTGATTAGAGAGTCATAGCTTCTAATTTATCGTTTTGGACTAATTAACTGGTAGACTGCAAGAGCTTTATTTAATATTTTATATAAAATCTTACTAAAAATTCAAAGTATGTTTTATTAGCAATACTCAAGTAACTTTGAGTATTTCCTTTGCTTTGCAACTATTGACATGCAAAAAATAAATATTATTTGGCTGTTCAATAAAAAAAAGAATTAAAATTGCACACATGTTTTTAAAGGTTTGAATCACCTTCACCAAGCAAGCAACTGCTGCTCTTTAAGGAAGTTCCCAGGCATTTGCAATTTCCCCTCTTTCAGATGTTACTGCTGTAGTAGTAGAGTCAGCAGAATGGAGTGTGTGTGTGTTTCATCTGTTCAAGTTTAGTTCAGCAACTTAGCTTCCCTTTTTGACAAGGGGAGTCAGGCCAAGAGTCTGAGCTAAGAATGGGAGC
Organism: Promerops cafer; assembly: GCA_013398275.1. Taxonomy (NCBI): domain Eukaryota; kingdom Metazoa; phylum Chordata; class Aves; order Passeriformes; family Nectariniidae; genus Promerops; species Promerops cafer. The sequence continues at coordinate 71,574 of VZSE01000987.1, read as the reverse complement.
TGCTTCAGGGTTAGCATATGTTGCATTCTTCTATAAGACGATAGTTTGTTACAAAGATTCAGCAATATCTTAAACTACTGCAAAAAATCACCAGTCTCTTCTGTCAAAGATCTTACATATCAGTGTTTCTATCAAAATTAGCTTTATCACTTTAGGTTACTTTATTAGATAGAGCTGAAATAGTGTGATTCAAGGATGCTCTTCATCTTTTCTCAGGTTAGCACAGCTCTTCTGTCCTTCGGGTGTGGTCTGCTGAAAAGAAATCTGTAACTTTCCGAAAGAGACATATAAAAGAGCTCCTGCCTTCCTCTGATGATGCTGCTGCCCAAGTTTCCTTTACCCATATGTCCTACCTCCTGGAAATGTGGTTATCTCACTATGCTTCACATGACAAATTAGCAGAAAGAATATAAAAAAAATCATTTTATGGAGCACTAGAAAATTTTTGAAGCATTTTTATCAATGCCTCATCACTACTTTGCATTTCAGTATCATAAGGAAGTAATTTAAAATTGATTTTAGAAGTATGCAGAGTATTTTGCATTTATGTGTATGTCTTCTTTGAGAATTTGCATCCATATTAATGCAGTGCCCATTTAATTCAAACATTTACAGTTGTTTAGCATTGCAATAAAATGGAGGAAATTAGAGCAACCCCAACATGATCTATTCAGGACTTAAAAGTATATAGCAGTACTTTCAGTCCAGTGTAGCAGAGAGACTGAACCAGCCATAAATGCACAGTACAAAAAGCTCATAGTGTGATCCACGTGATGTGATTATGGTGGGTCTGGAAATTCTGCTTAATTGTTTGTGTAGGCAGCTAGAGCTAAAAGGAAAGCTTTCTGATAGTACTCCTATAGGTCATTCTTGGAAATTTATTAGAATTTTTCCTGCCCAGATTTTTCAGGTTTAATCACGACTTGAAAACAGCTGCTCGTTACAGAGTAATCTGCACTGAAGCGTATTTATTTATTTTTATTCTAAAGTAATTTAACTAACATATTGTTTTTAATTTATATATGTTTTAAAATAAATTATTTGATAATAAAGTTGAAGTTTTATAGTGTATTTTCAAAAACAAAAGAGTTAAAAGGAAGAATTTATTCAAAATTCTTCCACCTATACTGAACTAAATGAATTCAGATAGTATTTCTGGGCATTTGTTACTACAATAGATGCCCATGTCATAAGTGGTTAGTGAAGTTATTTTCCTGTAAGAGAATAATTACACAGAATAATTTTATATATGCTGAAAATATTTGAATATATTATTTTGTTGAAAATTTTAACATAAAATCATAATTTTTCCTTGTATCTGTGCCTACCTCAGGCCATCAAATGCAAGTCTTAGAAACAAGCTCATTTTTGCAAATTTAAAAGAATATTTGGTAATCATTGGGTACCCAGTTGATTTTAGTGGGAAAAAAAAAGATTGGGAGATAGTCAGAAAACTTTCTTGAAGTGCAACTGTATATGATCCTTAAGGAAAACTGAAAATTTAATCCATTCATTCATTATAGAATCACAAGTTACAGGCAGTTCTGGGTTACTTTTACCTTTAAATCTGATCATACCATCCATAACTAAGCTTTACATATGTAGCAGAACTCCTAATCCAGCTGATACTACCATATTACTGCCCATCCCCAAGACGTGATCCTTACAGTTTGTGGTGGTTGGGAGGCAGTATCTACAACCTCCACTTTCTCCTGAATTACCTTTAAACCAAGGATTTAGCAATTATTTGCCATTAAGTCTGTGAAGCCTTGAAAGGCTGCCTTTGTTACTTGTTTATGTGTTCTAAAGGCAATATTAATTTGGTATTGCAAGCACGGGGTACTTGTATTAGGACCATTAACTTGCTATTTGTGTAGCAACAAGTATTGGGAATGCACTTTAATATCTTGGTTTGTGACTTGCAGCCAAATAGCAGGTGCAATAGTCATCTCTGATTCTTCCCTCTTTACACTGAAATAAGCTCCTTCTTGAATTCACTGTAATTTCCTTCTCAGCTTGATCTTTTAGTCTCCATTTGCAGACTGCCAGTTCTGTGGCTGTGCTGCAAGTTGCTAAATGTGTTTTACCAGATTAAGAAATTTGTCCTGCTTGACTCTGAACACAGTTTTTTCATAATGTGAATTTTAAGCTTTGGTACCAATCCAAAGGGCAAAATCTCTTTTATCCAAAGTTAAACTGATATTTCCATGATGTTGAAACTAGATGATACTTTCTGGTTTATAATGTCACTGATCTTTAATTAAATTTTCCAACGTATCGTCCAACACCAACACATTTTCTTTGTCCTATTTTTCAAACCCTTTCTGGAAAAAGATGCTTGTCTCTGAATTCTCTACTCCCCTGCACGTAGTATTTGAAGGGATAGAGAAATGGTGTAGAGCTCTGTCTGGATCTCAGAAAGCAAGGGTGGACAATAAATGGATTAAAAAGCAGCTGTTTAAACAAGATAGGATAAAAAGAATACAGACAGCAATAAAGTTTTACACCAGTTCAGATGCTGGGTACTCTGCATGTATACATCGTCTTACAGAGAACTAGTGCATTTCCCAACTGTGTCCTGCATAGGTCCTGTTTATGGTGAATTGCCTTCCATTTCGGCCATTTGAGTTGCCATATACAGTTTTCTTAAAGAAACCAAATCTATTCAGCAGTGGCACTGTCAAACAGAATGAATGTTTGCATCCAAGGAACTTCTTGCTTCACATCTTAAATAGAGGCAAGACTGCACATCATGTACTTGTGGGTAATGAGTGGGTGGGAAATGCCTGCAGGCTCTTCAGCTACAACACACTGGCTGAGTTTGTCCTGTGGCCAAGAATTTGTGCAGCCCCACATAGCCTGAAGCCACACCGAACAAGTGTCCCAGCCAGCACTGGTCTGCCTGTGCTCATGTCAGCTGCAGTGTGGATCACCAGCTCCTTGAGGCACAACAGCCCGTGCTCAGAGCCACCTTGTTGCGCCCTTCGATCCAACTTTGCTGTTCCCAAACATATTCCAAGTTCCCATTGGGAAGTTGTTCAGCTAATAGAGGGTTTCCTGACAGTCTGGGGTGTTAGCTCTGCTGTACTACCCACCAGAAGCTGGCATGGGGTGCACCAGCAGTTCCCCTGCAGCTGCTTGTTCTGTGTGGGGGTTTCTGAAGCCTGGAGTATGAGCCCAGGACAAGGGGCTCCCAATACAGCTACTGAGAAGGAATGTCTTCTGTAGCATTTCCTCCCACACTGTACTCTCTGGTAACTAGATTTGTGCTCAGAATATGAGGACTGAAGTAATCTAGTAAGAAAAATATGTCTTTATAAGGGAACAATTATTGAAATGTCCCCAAGCATGTAAAGGAAGAAACAGCAGGGTTATCTGACAAAACAGAATTCAGTAGAGCCAGTAAAATATTGCTGTGAAATGTTTTTCTGTTGGAAAATCTTACTTCAATGAAATAAATACAGGAACATTTGCTGGAATGTGGGAATGTGTCAACTGCAGTGACATTATTCCTATGGCAGGGGAAAAAAGCAAAATGTTTTGCTTGAAGTATATGGATTTCTCAGGGTTGAGAACACTTTCAAAATATTCCTTTGAATATCTAAAGATGAATCTGTAGTATTGTCAAAATTGAAGGGTAACTGTAGAAAAATTGCTCTTAAATTGCCATTTTAAAGTGATTTCATTTTTTTTCTTTATGTTCTATTTTCTTTAAGGACAGTTGAGTAGGCAGAGATATTGGCTAGATGTGTTAAGTAATGAACACCTTCAGAAGTCCGCACTTTTGGTTAAGTTCATATGCTTTAGCCAAGATTTGCCATACTTCCTCCTAGACATGTAAAACAGGCCAAAATCTTAGGTGAGCAGGCTCAGAAGACCCATTCAAAACATGATAGAAAAAACACTTACTTATGAAAAGTAAATTGTAAAAAGTGTGTGATCCAGCAGGAAATAAAAGAAGAAAATAAATGAGCCCAAGTCTTGATGTACCAACTGAGAAGCCATAGAGATCTGCTGACACACACCAAATTAAGTAGGAATCTCAAGAAGCTGGGAAATGAATAAACTTAATAAGGAGAACAAATATTAGTGGATTGTTTGCTTCATAGGATAAATGCATGGATGTTTTAGTCATATGATTTATATACAGAGAACCTGTAAAATCTAAACTACACTCATGAAAGTTCTGTAATATTCTTTGAACACTTAAAGAGAAAATTAAATAAATACCTGTAAAATATATGTCTTTTTATTATCCTCTAAAATAAAGACCTTCTTAAATTAGGCAAAGGACTGCTTGAGAGGAAAGTTGCTTTGAAGGAATGTGACAAAGCTCTTAAGAGGTATCGAGTTTCACAGATGTGGAATACTGATGGAAATTTAAACCTATACTTCAGCTTTCTCTATGCCAAGGAAGGAGCTCAGCAGTTGTCACGAAAGTCAAGAGTGTGGATATTTTCAGCAGGATGATAGAGCTGACACACCAGCACAATGCCAGAAAGAATGGAGTCCCTAGTCCCAATCTATAGAGATTTTTAACACCAAGAGTCTTAACACTGTTGTAGTAGTTTTTGAAATCTCTTACAGAATTGAAGAACACATTGGAAGATTTCTGCAAAAGAAGGTTATTATTTTTTCCATTAGTCAACAAGAAAACTGTAGTGGATTATTAAAATATGAAAAAGTGAAAATGTCAAAGAAAAGAGAAAAGTGTTAATGAACAGAAGGCCAGACAAAATGGAAAAAAGATTAAAAGAGGAAACTGTAAATGTGATCAGGCATCCCCAAGAGACTCTTTGCACTTGCATCCTTCTAAAACAATTTTATCTAAAAGCTGCTGTTACAATCACGTGTAAAAGAAAAGATTAGAGTACACCTGATCAATGACCCTTTCAAGTAGTTATTTGCACATCTTGATTTTCTTTCAACCATTTTCATTAATCTATGGATTTGCAAAACCCAAAAGGAGCCTTTTGTATGCTTTCTCTTTTCTTGATACCTTTCAATAGGGCCTTAAATAGAAATCATTCTGAGGACAACTCTGAGAGGTATGTCCAGTAAATAATGGTAATGTGGTAAACCTGCTTGAAGAAGAGCTGACCTTTCTTCAGTCTGTCAGCTAAAATGCACTAATGTTCAATATTAAATTAAAGACCGGAATTATACATAGGTGTAGAAAGCTTCTAATAAATATTTCTAGATCAAATATTGATGCTGCATATGTAAGTACAAAAAACAGAGAGGCAAAATGAAGCTTTAAAACTCTGTCTGCACTTCTGCAGTACAAGCAGCATGGGAAAAAATTTACTTATCAGCTTTCTAACATCCCACTAAGTAGCCTCAACATGAGGTGTCGAGGGCTTTGGAAGAAATGTACAGTCATAAAGAATTCTCAATGGAGAGTCCAAGTAATGTTCCACACCACTTAGAGCCTTGAAAATGCCTGTGTAGCATGGATGACTTTTCCGGATTGCTGAAGGTATGTTGTCAAATGAGAAGCCGACTAGACTGATTAAATGTATAAATGTGTCTTCAAATTTTGCTAGCTCCTATTTCCTTATGCATCTTCACTTTCAATCAAGCTAGTACAGAACCTTCCTCACATGTGTTTGGATTTAACATGCACCCAGTATTACATTTGAGGTAGCTATTCACAGAATATCTCTGTGGCCTTGCACTGCAAGACCCAATGTCAGACATTGCCTTTCCTATAAATGCCATTATTAGAAACGGTCATAAATGTTTAGTTACAGATTCTATTAATAATGTTGTGCATATAATATATCATTTTATACAAAGTTTCATTTGTGATTTTATGGTTCTTTATTTTTTCCCAGGACAAATGAAAAATAGTAAGATCCTCCTTCTTCATTTCGTATTAACTTTTCCTTCTTCACTTCAAATCAGGACATTGATTTCTTTACCAAAGTGAAGACAAAATATTTAGAAAGAGGCAGGCTATGCAGCCCTTTTCTTTTCTTTTCTTTTCTTTTCTTTTCTTTTCTTTTCTTTTCTTTTCTTTTCTTTTCTTTTCTTTTTTCTTTTTCTTTTTTTCATTCTTTCTTTTCTCTCTTGTAAAAGTATAAAGCTATCTAAAAGTATAATGATTTTTTAAGAATCCACTTTTCAGAATACCATTTCTCCACAGCAGACTTTCTATCTCTAGTTTTTTGCAACAAAGTCATTTTTGCTGAACTTCACCATGACTTTTATTTGAAGACCCACTCAGTTCCTAAGTTATATATGTTTCTTACCTCTGAAAAATCAATGTAAACACATAAGCTCTGGCAGGTTGTTATCAATGTTTCAGAGAACATAAAATGAACCTAAAAGATAACCTTCCAAAACTCAGAAGAAAAGACATACTTTCAAATTTGCCTGTCAGTCTATCTCAAAGGAGACAAAGCCAGGAAAAATGTCTTAAATGTGATGGTCTCCTATGATCTGTTTCTAAAATTGTGTTTCCCATTGGATAGATCTTTTATCAGAACAAGAGAAAGCTTTATGCTGTCTTGCCTGATAGTGAAGCACACACTTTTTACAACTTGCTGCAAGGGTTATCTCATTTAAGCTACTCTGTGATCAGCAACTTGTTTCTCCCATGGGGCTCTTCAAATGTGGCTAGTACCCAAACATAAGAGGGAAAAAATAAGGCATTTGAAGCCACTTCTTTTGACACTTTCCTACATTGCTTCAATCTCTCTTATCTATCTTGTGTGTGAGGATCACAATTTCAAAATCACACAGGGTCTAGAAGAGGCCAGTCTGTGGTTCAGCACATGCATATCTGTAGTACATTTTGTACATAGATATCTTCACTGTGCATCCAAGGTGAAGAAAGTTAAAGATACTTTGGTTTTATATTATTCATAATATTGGATACCAAAAGAAGTCAAGCTGTAAAGAATCTTTCAAAATGTGTAGGAAATAGGTCCCTGTTCTGTCTGATAGGAAGTTTCCTTAGTATAATATTGAATAAGAAAGTTGTTTGTAATTTTAACCCGTCAGAAGATAGTTGGAAATTAATTGAAAAAAAATTTAAAAACCCAAACCAAACAAAGCAAAACAAAACAAAACAAACCCACAAATCAGCAAAAAAACCCAAAAAACAAATAAACAACAACAACAAAAAACAAAACAAAACCCAAACCCAAAAAACCAGAAAAACAAATCAGGATTTTCCTTTGTTCTTAAGCCACTTTTGGAGGAATAGATCCAGCTTATTTAATCTGGAGATGGAGCTACAAAAAAGGGGTAGAAGGGTTTGTTGTACTTCTTGGTGGGAATAATAGGGACAGGGTTGTGCCACATTTATCTCTGTAATATTAGTGACACAGAAAGCACAGCCCTCTGATCCTTCTGAAGACTCGGATCTAGAGGTGTTACACGGTAACTTCAAAATACTATTGTTATTTTTATTAACAATCACAAGTTTTCTTGTGAAATAAAAAATTGCATCCATCAGCAATATGCAACAGAATTCAGAGAATTTCTTTTGAAAGGGATGATATTTTATTTATTTAATCCTCTTTTCAGTCACAGTGTCAGTTACAGATATTTTAGCTTCTGTATGTCTCTGACTTCATGGCACCTAGTCATCTGTCCATAGCATCAGGAAAATTTGGAGAATCTATGAACACTCTTTTGCATTCAAATAGAATCTCTTCCAAGACTTTGGTAGTGGAGCTGATGCAGAGATTATTCTGAGGAGGAATATAGTGAGGAATGATGTGGGAAATCAATGCTTGAGAGCCAAGCCAAGTTGAATGTGTTTGGGTAATGTGTCCTCAGGGAACTGAATCAGAATCTAATGTTGACAGAAATAACAAGCTTTAACCAGTGATGATCAATCCTGAATAATGGCTGCATAATGAGAAGTCTATGGAGTCACAAATAATATGAGATAATTTGCAATGTTCTGGAAGCATGAGCGAGTCTGAAATGAGGGAGAAATACCCATGTGTTAACATTAGCTTGAGGCTTTCATTCCAACTGATCTGTCTTTAGTGCTTTAAAGCCACCTGTGCTATACCATACAGGGAAGCATTGTAGGATCTTCTGTACATGTTTGGCATTTGCAGCACTTTTCAGAGTCTAGACAGAGTGTATGGGAAGCTTTGTAGTATACCAGTTGATGCACTGGATAAATATCTCCACAGTTCTTGTTATTGTGAGTATGAAACCTTACCTTTAAAAAAAAGGACAAAAATAACTGAAAATAAGCCTAACTCAAGGGAATTTGAGAATTTTGCCAAAATAAAGCTATTTCACTGGCATAATTTTTTACAGTACACAAATACCTAAACCTCTCCTCTCCTCTCCTCTCCTCTCCTCTCCTCCCCTCCCCATTTTGTTTTTTATTAATGCAGCACAAAGTTATCAGATTTAACTGCTAGAATTTGAAACTTCATGCTATGGCATGAAGTAAAATGAAGTATCAGAGTCTCAATTTTCTTCTCAGTTCTAGTGCTTCTGGCCTTCCCATGTGAGCTGTTACTATGATGAATAAACACCCGCTGAATTGGTTCATTAGGGTGAAACTATAGATCTCTCCTGATGTTTCCTTTATTCTTTGCAAAAGAGGCTTCATTGTTTCTGTATATTTGGTTGTTACAGCTGTGATGTTGCCAAGCAAAACAAAGTGCAATACAATAAAATGCTTCTGCATATATTAAATGCAAAAATAGGAAGCAGAAAAGATAAACGTGATGCAAATGGAATGGTTTCTCTTGCTGACTGCCAGGCCTGTTCACGTGGAGGGAAATTCTTCCATAAATTGTGGAGTCACAGTGACTTGTTGGAAATATGTTCTCATCAAAACCACAACTTAATATTTAAGGATTAAATAGAGCTACAGATTAATAATTGTTCCACCCTGGATCAGACCTGGAGTATTACTACTCTGTTATATCTACCACTCCCCATATGATGCTGTCTAAAATATTTTAGTCACTTAAGCAATGAACTTTAACAACAAATAAAATACCAAAAATAATCCTAGTGTTTGGTCTAGTGCCTTATATTGATTTGTCCATTTCACCACTATTTTTATAACCTCTACAAACTTTTCTATAAATTGACATTATGTGATTTTGACTTATTAGCAATTGTCATTGAGTGTTGGACTCAAGAGCAATGTAGAATCTAGTATTTCTGGGTATGTTAGTATTTATAGTTTCAGTTCTTAACAAATGGCACATTCAATCTTTGATGGTATTCATCTAGGGTCAGCTGACAGCTTGATGAAAGTGTTTCAACAGGAAATTTATTCAGTTGTAGTTGGACATTGTAAAAAACAAAAGCATTTTAAAAATACAGATTAAAGTGTACTAAACAGCATGCAAAAATGAGCATCACTAATAGTAACACTGAGAAAAAAGATTTCCAAAAAGTTGCTAAGTACAATCATACAAAGTAAACTTAGTTTACAGCTAACAAAGTAATTTGCTATTACGTACAAGATAAAAATTCTGAGAATCAGACTGTAAAAGCTAAAATATTACTGCTATGACTACTTAATCAGTGCATAGCTTGTGTTCCAATTAAGCGTGACATTACTGTGCAAAACTTTAAGATCATAAATAATAGTATCCCAAGAGTGTCTAATAAGCACTAAAACAACTGAATTAATTTCCTAACTTCTGCACATTCTTCATAAAATTCTTTCATTCCATGCCTCAGACTTATTTCTGTTTTCCTGACTTTTTAATTTTACTTTGAACACAAAGTAATTCTTGAAACACAGCTAAGGCAATACACTAGGGTACAGAGAATAATCTAATACTTCTTTTTAACTTGCTTTACAAAGTTGCACTTAGAATGGAATTTATCCCTGTGCCAGAAAATCAAACATTACCTATGTGCCACTTAAGTCTCATATATCCTGACAAGAGTTACGTGGTACGTAAGTCTTACTCAGGGCTCATTTTCACTTTTAGTCTGCAGCCTGGGAAAAATTGTTTTCACTTTGCAGATTCCATGTCATCTCATCATCTTCAGGCTAAACAGCTAGCAGCAAGCAAAGGTCTCTATCTCTATGTAAATAGGAGGAAATGCACTGTGAAGAGAGATGTTGGCTGCAATTTTATTACATAATACAGAAACACTGTCCCTGGACAGGGTGACATTTTCCCTGCAAGTAGATAGATACAGCATGGTCCTGCATTGGGACCCACAACAATGGGGAGTCTCTGGTTTAAGTGGCAGCTAGGAGGAAACCTCACACTGTTTCATATACCCTGTGGCAGCTTCCTGTGCTTGTTGTGGGATTGAGCCAGAGGGAGAAGAGATGGTGGGCAGGGGTTGGAAGCTTAGTCTTAGGACAGACCAATAGAAACATGAAGCAGCTTTCCCACTAACCCCACCAATTCATAATGATTAGTGTACATTTTGGAACACATATACATAACAGAGAGTTAAGTACTGCGTGCTCATATTCTATCCCGTCCTTGCCATATTTGTTTTAGGTTTAATATGGTGTTGTGTTTTAGGAGTGATATTCCCCAATTCAGTAGTCCCACTAAAAATCCATGTCTCCATGGGCTTCCTTTCCCCCTTCAGCTACAAGCACAAAAGGCAAAGATCACACCTTGAGATAAGAACAATTTACCTGAAACAGTAATAAGACAATCAGCAATGATAGCAACAATTTTAATTAAAAAGTACACAAAAGAGAGTGCAGAAGTTGACCTGACTGGAGCCACACCACCCAATCCTGTCCCTCTGCTCAGGACCACTGATACTCCATCACTCCATCCCCCACACTTGCTCCACTAGAAAGGAACATCATTCTTCTCAGAAGAGAGTCCATTTCCCCCATGAGGCAATGAGGTCAGATGGTATTCCATGACATTAGTAAAATAATGCTCACACAACTACAGGCTCCACCCCCTTCCATTGAAAAAATTAGCCCTGTTCTTGGCCAAAAGCAAGATATATTGCACAAATATTCACAGGTAGAGGGTTGTTTGCTGTCTGTTCCTAAAAATATCATTTTGGCATTGGCCATAGCCAGTTTCTTAAACAAATATCCTACGCAAGACAGGAGATGTGGCAATCTCATGATGTTTTCACATATTTCCAAGGAGAAACTCATGTTGAAACACCTTTTACTCTTTATTAATGTTTTCAAGGTTGCAGAAAAATTGCAAGAGGTATCCTTTAAAGATTTCCTGTCCTATATTGTTACATTGTTGTTTCTTTTATGCAAATTAGTAGGAAGAGAAAACATGACTAAAATGTCAAGAAAAATAATATTTTAGCTTATTTCTAAGCCCTTAGAATATGTTTGAAATTCAGAAAATGCTTCTTGAGGTGTACTAAAACCACTATTGAATTGTAATTTTTTTCCAGGTATACAAAATTCATTCATGTCAACAGAAAGGCCATGGCTATTTCAAGTTAGTTAATAAGAAAACAACAAGAAGAAAAATACTCCCTCTGCACCCTTCTGTCTGTAACACTTTTGTAAACTACAGGTAACTACTTTTTGCTTGCAGACATAGGAGAATAGAAGTGTTCGTAAGGAAAAGAACCAATAAATGAGAGCAGAAATCACCACGAAAATATGTAATCATATGTCAGATGAAATAAATGGGAGCATCACTGAGATCTAAAGCATTAATAAGTACAAGTGAGCACTGATAAGACCCCTTCATTTCAAAGAAGGAAGTAGACTTTTTTTACTGTTCTCATGCTGCTTGTGCTGGAGGAGAAATAAGGACAGGGAATCCAAAGAGTTTCATCTTATTTGCTGCTATCTAATTCTGGAGCATGTATGATTTCAACACTGCCTTACTGGTAGCTTAAGTAGCCTTAACTGTGTCAGATTTTTCCTTTTTTCTTGAAAACTGCCTGTCTTCTAAAAGGCATAAAAGGAAGTTATCTGCCTCAAATAATGTCTGCCTTGTACACAGTCAGAATAAAGGAAAAGAGAAAAGCTGTAATACTTCCTGCACTGCAATGTCATCCTGTGTGTGAATGAAGAGAGAAAGGACTAGGAAGGCTCTCTTGCACAGTAGCATCCACAGTTATACATGCACCTTTTTGGGAAAAGACTTGCCAAAGTACAGGTGAACATTCAGATATCTGGCTGGCCTCCTACAGGCCATGGTGCCATTGGCCTTCTTGGCCACCTGGGCACAGCTGGCTCATCTTCAACCAGCTGTTGATCAGCACCCCCAGGTCCTTTTCTGCTGGGAAACTTTGCAGCCACTCTGCCCCCAGCCTGTGGTGCTGCCTAGGGTTGTTGTGAGTCGTGCAGGAGCCTGCACTTGGCCTTGTTGAACCTCATGCAATTGGCCTTGGCCCATTATGCAGCCTGCCCAGATCCCTCTGCAGAGATTTCCTGTCCTTCAGCAGACCGACACTCACACACAACTTGGTGTCATCCATAAATGTGCTGAGGGTGGACTCGATCCCCTCACCCAGATCTTCAGGATAAATATCAATCAATTAGCACCACTCAGTAAGCTCAATGCTAATAGGGACATAAATGCAACTGATGAGGTGATGTATCCCATTATTTTAATTCTATTCAAATGACTATTTCTTGCTTTTCTGCAGGTTTTTTGGGTATTTTAAGCTGTTCTGAGAATTATCTACTGATGACTCAAGTAGCCTTTGCTAATTTTGATTCCTTTTCATTGTAATATTTGTGCTATTTTAAATAAATTGAGCCATTTGGTAGTGGAATATGTGAAACTATTATGTTCATACAATTGGACTGTCTCAATTTTGTTTTTAGAAAAGTAGAATATGGACCTTGAAAAACACTTCAAAGGACCATCTGAGATGTTGTCATTTTGCCAAGAAAGATTGTTCCCCTCACAAATTTTTATTCTATGATTCCATCATGCAATCTATCACAGGAATACTGAACTTAATTGTTTATATGTAAACAATGTTTAATTTTACTCATAAATATTATTGAGTAATCTGTTGGACTAAAAGTCTACCAGTTATTTCAAACACAATGTATTTCACACTCTTCCCTCCATTAATCTAGGATTTGGCTTACATTTCAAGGAAAAAAATTTATCCAGACCTTGGATTGTTTTCCCTTCAGGAAAAAATTTAGAATATATGTTCAATGGCAAATTACACACTGCCAACATAATTTTCTCTGAAATCTCTCCATTAGCTCAAAAGGAAGAATTAGCATTGTCCTTCTGCTTGGCAAAAGAAATTAATTAGGATCAGAAACTGTGTTGTCTCAATTTTTACAGAGCTTCCACAATTATAGCATAAAAAATCACACACATACACACACACACACACACACACACACACACATAAAACCAGAATTAATGTAATTTTTTGGTCTCAAACCCATTGTTTTGCTCAGCCTACTCAGAAAAGTATGTATGTACGCATTCCATTCCTTTATTAGCTTGTGAACAATATCTGGATATTTTGATCAAAAAAGGACAGCAAGCAGAGTGCTGATGATGTAGCTCCCTTCAGGATTCCCACAGGGTGAACATTCAATCTCAACACACATAAATCCCCAAAAGAGCAATGAAGAGATAGTGATGTCCACTGTTATCACTCAGAGGTGAAGATTCTTTATTTCAGCCAACAGAAATAAAGCAAACTGCTGCCCTCTTAAGCAGAGGATGAGTCATGAGCCAGCTGAGCATCCTCTTTTTGTAACCTGCAACAAGCGCTGTCCTTTACTTCAGGCAGTGCATATCTCCAGCTCTGTGCATTCCCACAGTTCCCATAGTGATGAGCAGAAACAGCACCTCTGCTAAGGAGAAGATACCTCTATTTTTGAAAGGTTCTGGTGCTCATAGTTTAGCTATATTTAAATTAGATAGGCAGTAAAATATTCATGGGGATTTCTCTCAAAAAATAAAGTTATGCATTTAGAAAGAAAATGTTTGCTGGAATGTCAGTTAAAAAGGAGGATGACGGTTGCAAACATTACAGAAGGAACAAAAAGTACAATTTATTGAAGAAATAAAATACATTCTGACAGAGAACTGAAATACAGTATCTGACAGAGATTTAAGTACAGGGTTGAAGAGTACTGTAAAATGGTCTGCAATGTCATCAACTTTGACCCAGTGAAAGCAATTAATGTGATACTAGTGTCAGCTGGGTTTATGACCAAATTTAACCTGTCTGACCCAGAGAGATGAAAATAATGACCAGAATTTCTCAGGTCATAGAATAAATCAAGTCCTTAGTACTCTGTGAGGGACTGTGAAGGTTCAATTCATATCAAAGTCAGAGGAAACTGAGGTCATTTAAGGCCAGGCACTCAAAGGTACTTAAGGGCTTAACTTTCCTTCCCCTCCAGCCTCCAGTAATGCGCATACTTTTCTGTAGCTGGTCACCAAAATCACCTGAGATTAGGTTCTCTACCATTAGTAAGATTTTATTAAGAAGCAGTAAGCAACAGCTTGGCTACTGTTGAATAGGTAATGAGAGAACTGTACTTGACTGTTGTTTCATGCATTCATCAAAAAATGAAAGGTGAAAAATGACCTGTTGGCTAATGCACCATTGAAATATCTTATATTTTTGACTAAGTAGATTTTGTTACACATACAAACACACTAATGACTAAACTGTGTCAAATTCCTGTTCTGAAAATAATTTATTTGGGGTTTATAATTTGAAAATAACTGAATATGGGCATTTTTAAAATAATGTGTTCATACAGGGACAGTGTTTTCTGTTCTACCATTGCAGTGTAGTGTCTTTTCTTTCTCTGTCCTTCAACAAAGTCTATCAAAGAGGAGAATTGAAAAGAGGGAAACCACTGTGTGCTTGGCACCAAGTGCTCAACTAGTGGCACTGTGGAGAATCTTTTTCTTGTATTTAAGGAACACAATGCAGTTCAGAAGCCCTTTAGCTGAACTTCGGTTTGACACCTTGCCCAAGTGTCTCACACATTTACAAGAGCTTTCTGAATATATTCTGCTTCTAGATTTTTCATTAATAATCTCAAATATTTTTTTTCCTTTATCCTTTTGTTTCACTCTCTTTGAAAAGAGTAAAAATAGATTTCAAAGGAAGATTGTGGAGATATAACGTATTTGCAGTTTATTTTGAGACCTTTGGAAATGGAATTTGTTTTTCACACTAATTCATACTTTCTACTTGAAATATTTGCCCACTTCCATACTTTTGCTGGAAAAATCCTCATTTAGGTCAATGGAGCTAGAGTACTTCTGTGGCCAAAATTTAAAGATAATACCTCAAACCCGGTGGTTTGGTTTCTGCAGTATATTTAATAATCTGGTAAAAAAAAAAGTGTCTGTGGACAACTTAAGCAAGAAAACCTGACAGAAGTCTAACAAACTCATACTTAACCAGATGCACAAATAAGGTGAAGAAAAAGTGAATGAGCAAGACTAGTCTAATTCTTTTTCTTGTGAAATCAGATCCCTGCTGTACAACATCTGAGATTTCAGGTGTTAAAATAGAACCTTCTATTGAGGACAGTCAGATGTTACCAAATTAATTCAAATGCACTGTTTAGCTGGGCTTATGCATGAAACCAAACCAAACCAAAACCAATCTGTAATGTGTTTACATACACACATGCACAACATCTTTGGGTAATGAAAGAGAAATAAACATTTTTGCATTACTGTGCTAATCTTCAAATCAAGCAGGGTAATCACAAATCAGGTTTTCTCTAGGCCTCCAAGTCGAAGTTTCTCCCAACAATTAACTGAGCTTTGACACACAAGTCTCTTCTTTGTGGATGTCTGAAAATGGATGTGCATGCCACAATTCTTTTGTTTTAAGGAAGATCTTTTTAATTTTTACTTTTAGCACTAGAAGCATGTTCACCAATACTCTTCAGTCCAGGCAAGAATTTCTCAAAGCATCCAGAACTCAACTATGGAACATTTTCTTTTATTCACTCTTTCCCTAGAGAACTAGTTCACTTTTTCCATAACTAGACCTATTGTTTGAAAAAATAAAGTCAGACAGCAGGCAGTCATGTTTCTCAATATGTACTTTCTTTTCTGCTGAAAGACAGAAGAATCTGTATTCAAAAAATAGCCAGTGAGAAACCCTTTCCATTGCATCTAATTTTTCTGGGAGGTGATGTTTGAACACTCTCAGCACCTCATTAAAACTTCTGTTCAAGAAATTAGTTTGAAAGTAGTAGTTTGTTGTAGTATTCATCTCTCAAATATTTCACATTTCACATGTTCTATTTCACAATCTTCAAAGGTGACATTCTTAAATTAGGCACAGAAATTTCTCATGGTCCCCTTCTCAGTGTCCCATTCAGTATGGAGTCAAAAGTCAGGAAAGAGGGCAGGTATTGTGATGGAGTTCACAGGTGACTGTAAGAGTGTCAACGCAGAGAACTTAGAAGTAAAGCAATAAGAACTCTTAAGATTCCTTGAAGAACATTTATGATGAACATAGAGAAGTTGTTTATTTTTTTAAGCAGTCTAAGGTAGAAGCAAAGGCTTTTAGAACATTGTTAAGGACTCTTCTGAATGAATATGCTGATCTGTGCAATGAAAATAGTTACCAGCACCAAGAGCTATATTTGTATGACTGTATCTATCAAAGTTTAAATTAAATAAAACTGCACGCAGGTAATTTGTTATATTTTTTAATGCCTATAGATAAAAATGTGATGCATTTTGCTTCTTTTAATGCTACATTAGCCTACCACACCTCAGTACAAACTAAAAACTGTTTTTTTGTTTTTCTAAGAAAAAATAGGTGGCATGTCTCATCAGTACACAATACACAATCAGTATTCATCAGAGTACACAGATTGGTTTCTACAAAATAGAATAGCTTTCTTATTCAGCTGGCAGTAAAGCAAGCAACCTTATAGCAAAGCAGAAAGTAAGGAGAATGGTTGGATGCTGATAGTTACAAATACAAGAAATTAATATATTGCGGAAATATAAGAGGTACTTTCTGTTATAAAATCATATTGGCATGATGTTTTAACCACTTGTGTAGAAGCAGTAGAAGCCAAAATTCCAGATTTCACTTTTCTTGATTGTTAGTTGTTATTTCTTCCTTGATTTATTTTTTCCCACAGATTTGAGTGGCAATGATTCAGAGTGAACACAGGAACCTGAAGCTGCATTTTGAGATGGATTACAAAACTGGCATTATGTCTGTAATTAACTTTATTGTCAAAAAGACTATATAAATTCTTTAAACAGGGTATATGAACAGATCCAATATTCATTCATATAAAGCTAATCACTTTTTATGCTCACATTTATTCTTGAAAGTGCATTGCTCCTTCAAAATATTTTATCTTATAAACAAATGAAATGTCCAATTTTAGGCACTATTTAGGCTAACTATATCCAAGGCCACACCCGAAAAGAGGATCAAGGATCAATTACTTAATTTATTTTCTTTCCCTGTTTTTTATTTTTCTTTATTATATATTGCAGTTAGTTTAATTCAGGAGCAAAGGAGTGGGTCAGAATATAACAGCTTTTTAAAATGGTAGAAGATCTTTTTAGATTTTCTTTCTAAACAAAGGTTTAATCTGAGATTATGTACTGAACTATTGACAAGAATAAATCCTGTCAAAAAAATATTTTTCTATCTTCAGCCTTCTCATAACATATCAAGGAACCAAAGACGTACTGACCACTGCTCTTAGCAATAATGCTTTTTACTGATATATTAACCTGTGAGGAAAGTGAAGAAACCATAATATCGTAGGAAGAAAATGCATATTTTCATAAAATCTGTTTCATCTTTTTCATTGAAATGGAGTAATTTTTCCTTTTCACGTTGAGTTTTATTGTTCTGCTAAATACATGCCCATCTAAGAATGGGAAACAATGAAAATTGCTGGTTTTGTTAAAATATTGACAAAATGAGGTAATGATACAATATTGTAATTGTACTGCCACAACAAAGATCAGCATTATATATACTATAAAGCAGAAGTAATTCTTTACATTCTCTCCTTGAAAGCTCTTTTCATAGATCTAATTCTCTCATTGAGAAAGCAGAGGTCTGACTTCTGTCAGGAAATTCAGCTGTAATGTTTCCCTTTTTACATGGTATTTTTTCTGTATTTTGTGTTCAGAGGAGATAACTGCCATCCTTTTCAGAATAGAAGAGTAGGTAGCAATCAATATTTCCAAAAAAGCTTAGGGAACATACTGCTTTTGTGTGTCTTATGGTGTCTTTTGATACTGCTGAAAGGTTTTTGTTCTCTTCAGTAATATAGCCAGAGACTTGACCCTATCATTCCTTTAAAATGAATGACTTCTTTAATTCTTCTTTTCTGAGCACTGCTGTGCTTGAGAGAAAACATTTTGGGTATATATGTTGACTGAAAATGTTCCTGAAACTCTGTGTAAAGGAACTGCTTCTTATTGTTTGCTTTGTGACATGTTCAAGGAAAAAGAACTTTAAATTCTTTGCAAATATATAGGATTGAGAAAGAACAATGGAGAAATAGAGTTCCCAAAACACCAAACTCCTCTCTTGATTTCTTGCTTAATGGAAGTAAACTGCAACCTACTCACAGGTATTTTAAAGAGTTCTTCCTCTACTACTGTGCTTAGAGCCAATTGTGAAATGCTGAAGAAGGGTAAAATAGCACAAATAGAAAACTGCTGAAATGTAGATGTTCTCCCTCTAGCATCAATTTCTCTTGTTTAGAGTTGGCCAACATGCTCTCTATGGGTCTGTGTTATGGCACCATAATCCACATGTGTATGGCATCTCAAGAAATCAATTTTTATATTGAAATGTAAAAAACCACAAACCAACAAAAAAGAACTAACACCAGCTGTATTCTTATGCCAGAACCTTATCTAAATGTAATTTTTACATTAAAGGTTAAGGTCAATGGTATCAGATTTGGATGCTAAAATATGTGTCTAAAAAACTAAGTTAGACTTCTCAAAACTGCCTTTCTGAGTTAAATGGGAGAGACAAATATTTTGTAACATTACAAAGAAAGCTATCTGTCCTTGCCTGTCTGTAATTTGCAAAGCATATGATCTTTTTCAATAGTTAGAAGGTAGAATTTCTGCTAACTCAGTGTTACACCATTATAAAAAACTATCTTCCCGAATATATTGCTTAGAAATATGACAGAAACAGATGACTAAAGCTTTAAAATTACTACATATTAACTCTTGCTTTTCTTTTCTCTAGGTGCTTTCTTCCTCACTATCAAAAATTCCTAATGCTTAATTGGGATTGTGGAAGTCTTCATAGAGGTAGTCATGTTAATATAAATCCTTTTTAGAACTCCGCATGGGATTTTGTTTTATTTGTGAACATGCATAGATTTCTTCTGTTATAGTGTGTTTAGTAGTACAAACCCTAGGAAAATTATTCTTTTTCTTGCATGTTTTGTATCTATTCAGTGAAAAGCTTATGAATTTCCACTTTCTGTATATATTGTCCATGAAACTATCACCCTGTATGAAAAGCAGTTTTAAAAATCCATAAAGGCTGCAGAAACAGCATCTTACAAGGCAAAAGACCTTTGAAACACATCGGCTTTGGATGAAGCAATGTTTTTACTGAAAAATGCTTTTTCACCAAATACGCTTTTGAAAGATTTTGAACAGATCTTGTCCAGCTTTCTACTGAACCTTCCTGACGGTAGAGATGAGGCTATGAACCATGAGTTCTGGACCCATAAAATTATGTCTTCGTTCCCTCTGGGGCAAACGCCCTCAATGGATCCTGCAGGGTGCCTGACCCTAGAGCGGGTGCATCTGGTAGATCTTCCCAGAGAGTGTCTGCTCATACAGCATTTCTATAGTTCTGTGGGGCTCAGGTGCATAATCATCAACTTAATGACTGTTTTGCCATCAGAACTGTCATGATCCTAAATTTCACTCGGAACTTACAGCATCCAAGGAGTTTCTAGTTCACTGAAAAATGACTTCTATCCAACTTAAACTGAAACCAAATTAAAAACCAGGACAAAATAAAGCACACTCTAAACACTGACATTTCCATCAAAGTAAAAAAGTGTTTTAGATAGGGTGTTCATAGGAAACAGTGTTCATTTGATTCCTTTTTTTCCCAAGAGTACACTTACCTGACTCAGCAAATAAGTGTTGCTTTGATGTTCTTATTTTTTTAATCTCTTCCTTCAATATGTCACATCAAACTTCTTTTAATGCACACTAAAGAATCTTTACACTGAATAAAAACAGATAAATTTTCTCCCTGGATTTTTGTCTGGTCATATAAATTTAGATTTAGCTTTTAAAACATCTATGACTATTTTATTTCAATATCCATGTAATAGAGATTGTTGTTGTTGTTATTATTATTATTATTATTAATTATTATTATTATTATTATTATTATTTCTAATCTATTGCTAGAAAACTGGAGATTCAGGGAACTGATGTCAAAGTCGCTGGTTTTGGTTTCCTAATATAAAGTATCCATATGGAATC
Organism: Promerops cafer; assembly: GCA_013398275.1. Taxonomy (NCBI): domain Eukaryota; kingdom Metazoa; phylum Chordata; class Aves; order Passeriformes; family Nectariniidae; genus Promerops; species Promerops cafer. The sequence continues at coordinate 51,169 of VZSE01000987.1, read as the reverse complement.
TGATTTCTGTGCTGGTAGTGCACAGAAGCAGCACCAAGGATATTAGGGTATAAAAAATATTGTGCTGTCTAGTTAAGTTATTTTGTCAGCTGATTTTTTTATGTGTTATCATAGAACCATAGAAAATATTGAATGATCCTTAAGAATTATTGAGTGCAACTTTCTGCTTCTCACAGGAAAACGTGAAACTAAATAATATTATTTTGTCCAGATGCTCCTTGAACTCCAACAGGCTTGGTGGAATAACCACTTCCGTGCTCCTGTGACCAACCACAAAGGTTCTCAGTGAAGAATGTTTTCCTAATGTCAAATCTGGATTTCCCCTCATACAGCTTCATTCCATTTCCTTGTTCCTGTCACAGGTCACAAGAGAGAGGAGATCAACAGCCTCCCTTGAGGAAGTTGTAGTCTGTGAAGAGGGCACCTGCTGTCAATGCAGACTAAGTAGACCCTTGGCTGAACCTAGCTCTTTTATTTGTCTCCACAATTATTCTAAAATATTGGTTTCACACCATGTTAACCTTCCCTGATAACACCTTGCGACTGGTGTTCACAGAAGTCCATGTGCTTCTCTAGAATATAAAGGTCAAGCTGAGGATCCAGAAAATTATAACTGAGGTCCCATACCATTGGGTTCTTATCTTTTAGTCATAGTTCTCCATTTCTTCTTTTTCCACTGGTTTAAGCTATTCTTTCGTGATTATTTGAGCAATTTTTCTGCTGCTGAGGTCCCGACAAAGTACAAAACCAGTAAGAATTTAACGACTAGCTCAATATATGAAGAATTCAAGTTCTTTCTCATGTAAAAGCAGTTTCTTTTTTGGCATATTCTAGGAACGATTCTTTTCCACAGAAGAGCAAGACTGATTTATTTTTTTCCCTGCATTTTCCTCATTGTTACAATCTCAAGAAAAATTGCTGTATCTTAAAATAGATGTAATCTATGTAATCCAAACAGAAGCTTCTTAAATTTTTTGCTTCCAAACCTGCAAGCATTGTTTTTGTGTATAAAAAGCATGATAACACTGATTATAATAGAGGGAATTGTTTAGATTTATTGCTGTGGAAGCAGTTTTGTGAGCTATAAGGGCTATCAAAAATGTGTACAGCTGCACATGATTTAGTAATTACCAGTGTCCAAAGCATCTAGCTTTGGCAGATGTTTCAGAAGCTGCTAATTTTAAATTGCATCAAAAAGAATCTCACATGTAAGAGAACACTTGGGTCTTGTGAAATGTAAAATTATTAGCTTAACTTCTACAGTGTTTTAAAAGTTGTGGGGGGTTTTTCAATAAAAAAATGTTTAAATAAGCAAAACTCTCTTCTGTTAATAGGAAAATTAAGATGATATGCTCATGTCAATCTGTGTTTTAATAGTGGTTTCCTTAAATAAATGAAAGAAATTCTATGTGTTGAACTTGATGTGCGTATCCTTAAAAACTATAAAGCGATTCTAAATTTTACTCTCTCTGAAGTGTGCAAAAATTTGTGAACAATACAGGCAAACTCCTGTCCAAGAAATAGTTTCAAACTATCTTCTAGAAACTGTGTACAAGACTCCTGCACTGTGACCTTTATGCAAACAATAAATGAAAAATAAAATTTTTCTACTACAACTTGAATTTTACAATGGTACTAATGCAAAGCTTCCCATTGCAATAAGGTGTTAAAAGATCAGTGCAGGATTATTTGGCATTCTGAGATGGACAATTTGAATCTTATTTCAGATTATTGTGTTAACTATGCTGATGCATCTTTTTGTTGCTGTCATTCACAGATCAACGTGAAAATCTGCAATAATACTGTTTGAATGGAGTGGGATGTGGCAGGTGGTTTAATGGTTTGTTTGGTAGGGTTTTTTTGTTTACTTGCTTGTGGGGGTTTTTTTGGGCTGTGAATTGCTGATGATTTTCCTGAAGGTGTCATAAAGAGCAGAAAGATTCTCTTATCTAATTAATTGCATTTTATTCCAGTGTCATGACATAACTTTCATCCGTCATGTGTTCTTACCTACAAATTTTGTCATTGCAGTTTGCTGGGTTAAATCCAGCTAAACTGACAATGTTAAACAAGGTTTACCTAGGCAATTATACAGTACTACTGCCAGAAAATAACTTTAAAAAAGCTTTTATACTTCAGTAAGTCCTTGGAGTTGTTTATAATTTCTGCTAAAGTAGCTACAGCACTATGTAGTATTTTAATGTATTTTAGGGCACAAATATTGAAGGTGATAGTGATCAGTAAAATAATGTACTTTATTTTTAGATTTTTTTGACATTTGTAGTATTTTATGGCTCCACGTACATTATTAAAATTCAGTACAGGACATATGAGCATAGAAGTCAACCATTTTCAGATCAGAAAAAATGGAAGGAAATTTCAGCAATTTTTTTATCCAATCTAATTTGCAATTTTTTGACCTGGATTCACTCTGGATATTAATTTCTGAGTAAGAGAAAGACAATATAAACAGAAAAGTATTCATTCCAAAAGGATTTAAGAGTGTCTTTTCCTTATGATCTAATAGTAATGGAAAACTTTTACCTTAGCTCTAGATTGCATCCTTTTGAGGACAACTTTTAAATCAAAGAATTGGGGTAAAGCATATGAGTAGTTAACCTAAGAATGCTATATTGAACATGATCCATTTCCTTTTTTCAAGAACTGGCAATTTATTAACATTCTTATCTAAAATGGAATTTCTGACCCTATTAACATGGCACTCAGATAATTTGCATTAAACCATCACTATCCATTTTATTATTAGTTATTGTAAATTTAACACATAATATGGTGTGTGAATCAGGTTTATTTTCTAGCACATTAAGCTGGCAAAAGGAAAAAAGGCACACACTCCTGTTTAACCCCTAATAGAATCATTATTGTCTAGCTGTCTGCTTGCAAAGCCAATCAAATTCACATTTAAAGTATTTGGTCACTTTTATATTTATTCTGGTTCATATGTAATGAAATTAATCATGTCCAAAAACTAAAATATATGTTACTGCACATGGCATGCTCAATAAAAATGTTACAATTAAGATATAACACTTTTAGTTTACATGTTAATAAATCATAAACGAGGTAATTGAAACCATGTGACTTACACTGTGATTAACTGAGTCCCATACACAATTCAGAACAGGGAATTTTATAAAACATATGTTGTGGTTTAGGAATGGCATTTCACAATTTAATGCTCCCCCTTTAACACTCCAAACCATGAGCCCTCTGTTAACTGCCCCGTTTCCCTGTTCCCTGTCCCTTGTGGTAAGATGGAGAAGAAAATTGGAGGCAGAAAAGATAGAGATCACAGGCTGAGATAAGAACAATTTACTGGAAACTGCAAATGAAATAAGAAAACAAATGGTAGCAGTAACACTATTAATAAGGGAGGGTACAAGAAAAGAGGGGAATGATTCACATAGGATTGCTCATCATGTGGAGTCTGACATTACCCCCAGGCAGAAAGGACCTCTTCTGTGAGGTGTGAGATGGTCTAAATAATCTCCAGGTCCTGGTCATGACCATCCTGACTACTGCAAAAATTAACCCTATCCAGTCTGGAACCAGGACAACATATGAAATAAAAACAACTCATACCTTTAGCAGACTGTTTATGGCTTGCCTGTGAAAATTTTCTCTTTTACTTCTGCCTCCTTAGCTTTCATCCTGAATTTGCACTTCCATTGCCCCTTGCTGTGCCTGTGTGTGCTATCTTTCACTCTGGGGATTGAACATGATAGAGAAAAATTTAACAGACTATATGCATAACTAGCACAAGCCTTCAGCACCAGAGTGGATAATATAAATTGCAATCCTTTGGCTTCAGTAAAAGCTATCTGCAGAGCCACAGAAACCCTAGGCTAACCTTACTAAAGAATATCTGCTTCATCTTTATTTTCTCACATGAGTTGTAGAGCTCCTTTAAGGACCATGATGTACCTGGTTATGACTTTTATAGTGGAGCTAGCCTCTCCAGAAAAAGGTAGCAAATAGAATTCTCTAAAATGTCAACTGGCAATCTACGGATCTTGCTTTAAAAATACAGAATATGGAGACAACAATATTACATGAAAAATCCTAAAGAGTTTATGCAATTTTCTATTAAAATATGTAAATAACAACAAATATTTAAGTAAGGATATTAAGATATTTAAGTAAAGATACCATCTAAATTTCAAGGCAAATTGGAAGATAATATTTTACATAGACTCTCTCTTAGGTCTTTGAAATTCTAGAAATAATATAATTTAAATTCTGCTTTCACACTCCTTTTTTACAAAAGCTTATATTTCATTTGCACTTTTTTTGGTGTGCATTATAGGGAATTTATTATTCTCTCTTATCCTTTACAGCTTTTATTCTGCCTCAGATCCAACAATATTTTCTTTTTTGTTTTCATTTGATATCTACCTATCCACATATTCTGCTCCAATTTGAAGGTTAGAATTCAGAATATTCAACATCTCAAAGGAAAAAAAAAGAAAAGATACAAAACACAACAAAACTCAGCCAGCCTCCCCAACAAAATTCCAAAGTTTTTATGTTTTTATATGAAATTAATAGATCTGTAAGACATGGACATGTTGCTAAACATTCCTTATGTCATATTTCCACAAACATTTTATCTAGCCTGAATGGTTGTGACTGCAGCTTGGCTAAGGAATGACAGTGTATCACACAGTGTACAAGACACATTACATGTATGTACTCTGTCCCACAAACTCACAGAGATATTTTGCTGAGTTCCTGACTTATAAGAACACCTGAGAAATTTTCTCAGTTTACTGGTGAAAATCGAACATACCACTTGCTAAAATCAGTTTTAACAGTCGCATTCAGGCAGGCTGCAATACAGATAACAATGAGTGGTTACAGCAGCTACAGTGGTGTGAACTTTATAGCACTCTCATGCAATTGTATGAACATCTGCTTTTATTGCTCTCCTACTTCCCTGCTTTTCAAAATGTGAACAGTATTTTCCTATTATGTTCTGTACTAACCAAAGCCATCAATTTTAAGCATCTTTTTCACATGCACTGCTGAATGAAATAATTTTCTTTTCTCATCAAACAATCTGTATAATTAGAGTACTTTTAGCTATCTGCATCAAACAATTAGCGTATTAATTGCTGAGGGTTGGACTATACTAGTGAGCATGTAAGCAAAATTTTATAAATGTGATTACGTTGTTGCAAGAGTAATGAACAGGAATGGCATTTCTATAGACAATGAAGCTTTTTCTCCAGAACTCAATGACAAAGATTTTCATTATAGATAGTCAGTTGTTTATCCTCAGGGGATATTTCCCTTTCCTATATCTCAGCTTCCTCTTTAGATTTGAAAGGCCTAATTCTGACCTGACTTATTTGGATTTTATGCTAAAGGAAATAAATTTATTTTAAAAAAGTTGATCTAAGAAGCCAAAACTGGTAGCTTGCTGTGGCCCAGAATGTTTTGCACAACTTCAGAGGGTTCACTGAAAGTTAGTCCCTTGTCTTACAGATTCTTAACAAATAGGTATGGAATGCACAGCAGCAATGTTCCCATGTTTGTTGACAGATACTTAGCATATTGTTCTAGTCATTAGGAGCACATCTGAAGTGTGCATGCTTTTGTATGTACATGACCTGTTGGTTAAACTGAGAGGTCTGTACTGTGCTTCAAGACAGCTCTTCTAGGCTCCCCTTGCAAGATTAACTACTCCATCATCGTCCGAAAGTATCAATTGGACAGTCTCACCTGTGATAGGTCAGGCACACAAGCAAATATATTTGAGACAATAGCCTTTGATCACCATGCTGATATTCAGAACATAATAGAATGGTTTGGAAGGAGCCATAAAGTTCACCGAGTTCAAACTCCCTGCTGTGGGCAGGGACACCTCTCACTGGTTTGGGCTCCTCGGAGCTCCATCCAGCCTGGCCTTGAACACTTCCAGGGCTGGGTCACCCACACCTTGTCTGAGCAACCTGTTCCAGTGCCTCACCATCCTCACAGTAAAGACTTTCTTCCTAATCACAGATTAAATCTAAACCTACTCTCTTTCAGTTTGAAGCCATTCCCCTTTTCCCTGTCACTAAACACCCTTGTAAAAAGTCTCTCTCCATCTTTCTTGTATCTGCCCTCAGGTGCTAGAAGGTCACAGTTAGGTCACCCCAAAACCTTCTCTTTTCCAGGCTGAACAACCTCAATTCTCTCAGCCCTTCCTCATATGACTCACCCTAATTGCCTTGGTGTCCTCCTCTGGTGTTGTTTCAACAGGTTGATATCCCTCCTCTACTGGGGCCCCCAGAGCTGATGCAGCCCTGCAGGTGGGGTCTCACCAGAGCAGAGCAGAGGGGCAGAATCCCCTCCCTGGCCCTGCTGCCCACGCTGCTTTGGATGCAGCCCAGGACACGTTTGGCTTTCTGGGCTGCAAGTGCACATTGCCAGGTCATGTCCAGCCTCTCACCCACCCGCACCCCTAGGTCCTTCTCAGCAGAACTCTTTTCTATCTGTTCATCCCCAGCCTGTATTGATACCAGGACTTGCCCCAACTCGGGTGCAGCTCCTGGCATTTGGTCTTACTAATCCTCATGAGATTCCCATACTCCCAGTTCTTGATATTGTCCAGGTCCCTCTGGCATTTTGTCCTTCAGGATGGCACCCTGACCTTTGGGTGTGTCAATCACAGCACTCAGCTTGGTGCCATCCACACATTTGCTAAGGGTGCACTTGATCCCTTCCTCATTAATGAAGGTATTAAATAACACTGGTGCCAATTCAGACCCCTGAGGGCACCACTTGTCACTGATGTCCATTGTGACCTTGAACCATTGACTGCTAACATAATTTGGGTTTCTTTTAAGAAGTGCCCAACTACTCTACAGTAATACTGTTACTGGCTCATGAACAGGAGCAAGTATATCTGTATGTCTTTATGGTGTCTGTTTTCTCTGTATATACTTTTTTCCTTAAAAAATTAAATTATCTTTTTCAATTTTAAATATGAAATGCATTAAGCATGCTAGTATTTGTATATGTTGCATATATTGTATATGCCTTCCTGAGTAAAGGACTGGCCAGTGGAGAGGAGCTTTTCAAAAGGCAGTATCAGGAAGGAGAGTTTAAAGGGTACTGTACTTTTAGACGCTCAAAGAAAATAATCCAACCTTACATAGTGATATTATAAAAATAGCATCTTAGCTACATTTAAAAAGAGACTGATACACAACTGTTCAGGAGACTCAGCAAAGTTCTTTAGAGATCAATACCAGTTAGACATGATTTAAACATTTTGATGAAATACTAAAAATTACGGTCAAGGTCATAAGAACAGTCAAGGTAAACCTGTTCTTTACCTGTTCTGCACAGCAGAACTAAGTAATCATACCAGGTAATTTCTTGACTACTGAAGACTTTTAATAGAAAAAAGTATTTACGAAACTTCCTGCTTGTTTTTAATTTGCTTTGAAATTGGCCACTGAACAACAGAGAGTAGGGGGACAAAATCACATGGTTAGATGTTTTCTTTAAGAGTCCTAATGAAAAGTATTATAATTCTGTAGGAAAGAATAGAAACTGAAAGTGAGAAAAAGTCCATCAATATTCTTGGGAAGCTTTCATCACTTTTACATTTTTCAACCATCTGTAATTTTTAATCTCAATATTTTACAGAGAAATGAAGTGCCTGGGGTCTTCTAAGAGTGAGATTAAAAAAAAAAAAAAAAATCAAATTTACAGGGATACCAGGCATTAAAATATCTCCCTGAGGTACTTTACTTGAATGTGGTTCACATGATTAATTATCAATAGAGAGTATTACTTAATGTTTTATGTATTGTTCAATCATTGCAAACAAGGTAAAAATTTATGCACATAGTGATCCTATGTATGCAGTTTATATTTCTCTGTTTATGTGTACTTAATTCTTCTGCAAGATCTATGTAAAACTCCAAAACTAAGAATAATTTGTGAGTTCTTCCATGAAGCTTTGAGAAGAATAGCTGGTATTTTCTGTCATATCAACTCTATGGTTGAAAATATTTCCAACCACCCTAATAGAGACTGATGTGCTTTTAAGAAAATGGTATTTAATTGCAATTAAAAACAAGTTAGATTTTAAAATCTGCATTAGAACTTCATTTCATGATACTTAGAAGTTCTAAATTGTGCTCTTAGTGATAGCATTTTGTAGTCATCATGACTAAAAAGTTTAATACTTGAGACATATTCTACAGCTTTTTAAAGTATTTGTTGGTATAAAGTATTTATTTGTGTACTTACTTGGTTAGATTTTAGGATATTTTATCCTGAATCTAAAGGATTTTTTTTTATGAATTGCATAGCATAAATTTTTTGTTTACTATAATATTTCCCATTAATCTCTTCACGTTAATTATGTCAGAATGTTTAATATTTTTGTCTCACTGGTTTCTTTCTTTAGAATTGTACTGGAAAATAAGTTGAGATGCTTTATACTTAGGAAAACTTTCCCATCCATGAAAATGTGTTTTTCTTCAAAGTATAAAAAATTTGTGGGCCTTGCTTGGTTTTGTTTTGTTTTTCAACAGGATTTACTATGCAAAAACCACAGCCATAAAAACACATAATGGCTTAGTAAAAGCACTGCAATTTATCACAATAGAATTCTGTGTCCTATGCAAGAAAAATCTAATTTCTGCTGAGTTAAGAAATGAGTACTCTCTACTGTATTTCATTATTACCTCTGATTCTGTTTAAGGAAAGCTAAATTGCTGTTATGAAAAGCAGGACTTGGTAAGTCTCATGACAGTAAAAGAAGGTTAATTCTGCATTGATTCTAAATCTTCCTCACTCCTCTACTTCTTCACAAGAAATCTTTCTAGGCTGTTGGCTTTGCATTGTGTCACAGAAGCTTTACAATGCAATTCCATATCCCTAGACACTTCAAGAGATTGTAATAAAGTAGATAGTTAAAAGTAAATACCTGCCTAAACTGTTTGCAGACAACACACACAAGATAAATAGCCTTTTTATGGAGAGAGGATGGATGCAACCAGGGAATAAACATTTAGACCAACCATATCTAGAGGTTTGCAGTTAAATTTGGATACAGGTTGTGAAATATTTCAGTCTAATGCCATCACACAACAATTTTTTTTTTTTCCTTGCCAAACTAGACTTAGTGTAATTTTATTTTACTGTCCAAATTGCATGAGATCTTAAGACCTCTTGATGGAATTTGTTCATGCCCTTGGAAATAATTTAAGCCTTAGGAGATCATTTAAGGTACACAAAAAAAAAGTCATTAGGGAAAGGGTTTCCCATTCTAGATGCCAAAAAAGCAACCCAGTTGTAAAGGAGACTAGAAGAGCTCATGGGAAATAAATCTATTGGGATCTTATATATAATACCTGGCTAGATTACTTTCCAGTTTATTAAGAAACTAGATAAAAAGACAGGATGGTGAGGAACTGTTTTTCAAAGGTAAGTCAATAAACTTAGGTGCCTCTCAGAAGTGTCCGAGACATTATTTGATGAACAAAGAAATCAATAATTTCATGGACACTTTTTTAACTTACTGCACTTCCTGCTGCTTTCTTCTGTAACACGCTTAGAAGGCCAACAAATGGCAATGAAAACAGAAAATATCTTAGTGACTACAAAGATAGATGAAACTATAAATACATGGTTCCTCAAATATGTAAAAAAAACTATTTCTAATGCTTTTTCAATACTCTTCTTGTAGGGGGAAAAAAGAAAAGAAAAAAAAGAGAAAAAATTCCCCAAAGAAAGGAATTTTTTGAAGCAGGAAGAGTTTGTTTTTCTAAATGTCTTCAAGATGCAATCAGTGAACTCAGTGAGATGGAATGACTTAATTCTACTGTTAGGAATTGAGAGGACAAAAGGTTAGGATAGAGAATTATATATAAAACTATCAAAAGAGATGATTTTTTTTTTCAAGTATGCTAGAAATAGTGTGAAGAAAAAGTTACAAAGAAAAATATATTTATTTCTCTGGCACTTTTGTTAATAAATATTTCTACTTTGTCTTTTCTCATCTGCAAGGAGTCAGCCCTAAGAAAACACATGGAGCCCATATAAAGAAATTTGTACTACAAGCGTATACATGCTACATGTTCATTTGTGAAGCTTCTCTGGACAAAATCATGGCAAACTTTTCAGAAAAAAACTAAAAAATCTAAGCCCTTATTTAAGGTCTTTAAGAAAGTAATTCAGTCCTTTTTCAATATATGTAGATGCTTCTGAGATTGGTTCCCAACTACTCCTAGAATCATTTTTCCACTGATCTGTATCTCACATTCAGAAATTCCTAACTACTTTTAATACAACATTTAATTTTATTTTTGCAATGCGTACACTACTTGGAGATTAATGTGGGTTTTTAGAATTCTAGACAATTAAAGTTGGAAAAGACTCCTGGAAGGCATACAAACCTAGCCCTGTCATAGCATGATGATTCCATCAATGAAGTTCTTTGAGTATAATCTAGTCAAGTTTGCTCTTGCGGCCTCTTTCTGGGCAGCTGTTTCAGTTTCTGACCATCCTGACTCCATACATTTCTTTCTAATATCTAGGCAGAACTTTCCATGTTGAAACTGGTGCCTGTTGGCTTTTGCCCTGTCACAGAGGTCCAAGCTGAAAGAACTGCAAAATTCAGTTACCCTATTAAATCTGCAGCTGTCTACCACACAAGTAGATCTAAAAGTGTTATCATTTGTCTAAAGTTTTAGTCTTTATTACAGCTAACAGCTCTCCTAATCAAAATCACAGCTCTGCTGGTATTTAAATAGCATTAAAATTAATAATGAGAGAATTTCATCACTTCCTGGAGGTGCATCTCTGTCTTCAGTAGCTGTAGATAGAGATGCTTCCATAATCTTCTCCTCTTGAATCTGGACACATTCAGTTCTTTTGCCCTCTCCTGCCATGTCATAGGGTTGTCCATGTGCACTAATCATGTTTGTCAGCCTTTGCTGGCCTTAAATCAGCACGTCAATGTCTCTCTAGTAAATGCAAATCTCCATTTTTGCCTGAACTTGACTGTACCAAGTGCAGCCAATGGAAGAGAAAAGAAAATAGCCTGTCAGAGATTCAAAAATAGGCATAGAAAGAAAAGAAAACAAAATAAAAATTAATTCAGTGTGCTAAACACAGAGGCTCCAGAAGGATTCTGGCAGTCACTGTATGCCTTTAATCACAGGTTCCTTTCAGTGACTTAGTCTGCAGAACAAAATTTTGTAATCCAGTTTGGTCTTAATTGTAATTTCACTAATATGAGTGTTCAATTTTCTGTTTGGTGCTATTTACTCACTAACTTTTATTTGGTAAGCTTTATTTTCTCACTATTAATTTTAATGTGAATTGAACACCAGCAGAGCTGTCACTATAATTAGAAGAGTTAGCTATAACAGTAAATAGAACTTTATACAAATACAGAATTGTAGATTTGCTTGTGTGATAGATAAATGAAGGCTTAATACGGTGACTGCAATTTGCAGTTCTTCCAGTTTTTACCATTTACAGCATGCTTAAAGTCTTTTTTGGAGTTTCGTATAGTCCAAAATAAACTGGATATTGAAATTCATGGCATATGTTTTTGACAGTGTACTTCCATGTCAGAGATTCTTGCAGCAGCTTGGAGCAGGCTGGTACAACTGCATCACAGGAGACTTAAGCTGTGACACAAGTGAAAATAGGGTTGTGTCCCTGTTTTAAGTCAAACGAGGGGTTGGACTTGCAGGATGAATTTTGGTAGGAGACTAACAATTTTCAGTCTCTCCACAGCAGCATTGCTGTATTTTTTAATATCTAGCCTTTAGCTCTGATGTCTGGGAAACAAAAGTCACACCTAACCTTTCTAGTAAATCTACACCTGGGCTATGTGCTGTGTCTGAGTAGCCTCAAGCAAAGGTACATCGACACCACTTAGTGTGTCTCTTAGGCAGCTATTTTCCTATAATTTTAGGCAAAGATGGGACTGTTTGCACTTTGTTATATCACTGCAGCTGTGTTATTTCTGTCACTTGAGAATTTTCTCCTAATTTCATTGCTGTTTCCTAACCTAATGTCACTAAATGAAAAGTCAACTGAAAAATCCGAATTTTGGAAAATGATAAATGGCCTGAAAATTCTGTCTTTGAAACAGCCTAATAGGATCTGATTTTCAGGAGCAATACACCTTTAGTTAGGTGTATTCAAGCCCACTAAGAACTTAGAAGGTCAAAGTCTTTCCTCAGAAACAGTCCTCTTGCTGAAAATGGAGTGCCCCCTCATATGTAAGGTTCATATTTCTCATATTTTTCCTATTTGTTCATTCTTTTAATAATTGAATTTGTAAGCAAGTAAGAGTTTATCTGAAATATATTGTTCCTTAGACTGTTTCTGAAAAAAAAAAGGACCTTTGGTGAAATATTGAAGATTCCCCGAGAAATACTCATTTCTTTTATTCTACTAATACAAGTACACTTAGGAACAGAAACAGAATTGGCTTTATCAGTCCCAGAGCAGGAAAATAAGCTACGAGGACACTGAAAGTGCCTGCAAGATCATAAAATAGGAAGAGGAAATGAGAAGTATGTGAACAATGTCTTGCAAGTACAGACATGGAAAATCTTCAGCATAGGGTCTATTTTTAACTTGACACTGAGCAGTGCAGTTGAGTAACAAAATTTCTTTTCAGTAGAGGAGCAGAACTCTCTCTTAGCATTGTTTTCATTTGGATGAACAAGTGAGATATGAGTATAAATTATATTAGCTCCTTATTTTGAGAAATTAATTTCAGAAGAACTTAAATATTTTTTACTCTGCTTTTTCTCTTTTATCTTGTTATTTTATTACAATTTTCATTTCTATTGATTTACCTTATACAACTTCTGTTAGTTTCTATTTAGTGCAAATTGTTTTATCAAGCTGTGAGAGATTGTGTAACCAACCTACTGAAACAACAACAAAAGAAAATAGCAAGAGAGGAGTAAAGCTAACTTGGCTTTTAGTAGGCATATTTTAAATGAAATTGAACTGTAGAACCCTAGAATGAAAAGTTTAAGATGAATTTGACTCAGTTTCTTGTCTTTGGATGAAATAAAATACGTTCAAAATATTTTAGCACTAGCAAAGTGTCTGAAGACTTTAACTAAGGATTTAATGAAATAAATTGTGCATTGTAAGTCCATTAACCTTCTGCAATATGATAGTGCTGGGTTTACAAAGATATTTACTAAGGAGAAATAACTGCTTTAAAGAAAAATCAAGATAAATACTTGTGTTTAAGAAGAGATACATTAATATCATAATGGAACCTATTACCACAGTTTCTATACTTCAGTGATCTCTGCAGAGAACCAACATTTATGACAGTCATCACATTAGAATAAAAACTTAATACAGCGCTACATATATGTGGCATATTCTTACAGCACAATGTGTTACATAATAGAAATTATTGCTTTATATTATAGCACTTTTTTCTTGTCATAATACTTTATATCCATATTAGGGATCCTTCTGATTTCATACAGAAGTTTATATCATCCAGATGGAACAAAATATAAAAACAAATTATGGCCTATTTTTTTCTATTTTTTTTTTGTAATCAGAGGATGTGATTTGTGATAACTTTTTGTGTTAGAAGGAATAGTTTATTTTAGCTTTTGTGCAACTGCTTAGAAAATAAAATTAGCTTTGTTTAGAAATGAAGATCCTATTCGTCCATGGTTTTAGAGAGAAGCCAGCTATTATTTCAGAAAATCATACTTATCCTTAATGAAAATTACAATGAAGTTAGAGAGGTAGCTATCATGAATTTCGCAACAAAAACAGGACAGAGTTTTTAAGTGAAATTTTGTGGGATATAGGGTAGAAACTGATATTTCAAAGTAATCGATACAGGAAAACATGCTTTCCTTAATAGAACAGAGTTTTCATTTAGTTTGGCTTTTGTAGAAAATCATCTTTAATTGATGAATTGCTTGTTACAGAATAACTACCCCTGCTTTACATTTAGGTTTAACTAATTCAAGTGAGTGTTCTCTGCAGAGATTAGCGTAGCTCTTCTTGCATGTAAAAGAAGGTACGTGTGTATTTAGAGACAGCAGGCCAACACAGCATTTAAATTTATGTTTTAAAAATTTGAGCTTTAAATATGTACTCCAGATCAGAGCTTGTGTGGGTAAATGCAGTCTGCTTTATTACTGCTATGGCATACTTATAGCCACCTGGAGTCCCAGCTGGGAAAGTTGTCACACAGCATAATTCAGAATGCCCCTGGTGGAAAGATTATTATTTTCTGTTCTATTCCATAGATTTTTAGTCTCTTTTATTAAACCTAACATAATAGGAGAATACGTTTCTGAAGTAGACCCCTTTGGTATGTGTGAAAACAAAGCATAAACCTATTCAAAACTTGACAAAACTTATATTTTTTTCTTCTGTTTAAAGCCTTACAACATTTTTATTAGTTTAAATGCTTTGAAATTTCCACAAAAAACTTCATGCTATGTTGTGTCTGGTAAGTTCACTGTTGTCCCAGTTACCCCTTCTCCAGTTATGCCTTCATTTTGTTGAGTGGAAATGGATCAAATAAATAGTATAATACAGAAATTTAAAAAAAAAAAGAAAAGAAAAAAAAGATATTTCATCTTGTAATATCCCCCCCCCCCTTAAATTTAAATATTACAAGAGTTTGATAGTTGCTAAAACCAGTTGAATGCTGTAGGCATACATTTTTTAAAGGTGACAGCTCACTGTTATTTCTAAACAAAATTATATCATCCTACCAAAGGATTTCATTCCTTTTGCTAATGCTGTGGAATGGCAGCCAATTTTAACCTCTCTGTAGAACTCTCTCTGACAAATCCATTAGAATCACTGCTGTGATGCTTTTAAAGGTGTATTTCTAGCCAACCAATCACTCTGTATCTTCAGATGGAAATTATCAGAATGATTTGATTTGAACATGGACTCTCCCCACCTACCTGTCTGAGCTGCTGGACATGCAAGTACTTTCAGCTTAATGACTGCAGCCGTGGTCCACCTCAAAAGCTGGCTGCAGGCAGCACCTGCTTCACTTGAGACAGTGTCTGCATTGAACTTAGTAAGGGAATGCACATTGAGTAACTAAAAAGATCCTGAGACCAACTGGTAAAATTTTTATTATTGTATCCAGCTTATGCTGTTTCACCTCTTTGATGTAGAAGTAAAAATAAAATTTTCTATGAAAGTAAAGCATCATGGTGATGTAGGAAAAGTCCTGAGGTCTAAAAAAAACCCCAAAATCACTCTAATTTTCAAGGGCAGGAAGGAAGCTGCAGCAAATTATGTGCTGGCCAATTTCACTCTCATTCCCGGGAAGGTGGTACAGCAGGGCTGCAGATGGGATCAAGGGTTCTGCTTCCTGCGGACATCCATAGAGGAAGCAGCCCCAGATCAGCTGGCACCAAGCTTCAAGCCTTGGCAGGGTCCTGCTTCCACAGCTGCACTGCGTGGCCATTGCCCTGTGGGCCCAGCTGATGACTCTCCTCCCTGAGAGTGATCATCTCTTATTTTCCTTCCCCAGACCCATCTTCCCTGCAGGCTCCACACCACCTGCCTCTGTGGGGACAAGTTTGCCAACTTCATCTTCCACTTCATCTTTTCCATCCTGCTGCCACGGGAAGCAGTTGGAGTGTGGGTTTAGAGCAGCCTCTTTCCTATTCCCCCAAGGGTGTGCCAGGAAACTGTGTCCTGTGCTGAGCACACGCAGAGCAGCATGAGCCCCAAACAGAAACCTCAGCTGCAAAAAGGCCATGTTTGACATCTCATTCAAAAGAAAAGGTGAGGTCCTTGGAAAGGTCACAAAACTCAGAAGAAGGCCTCACTGGGATGTTTCATCAGGTCCTCTGATCACAAAATGGTCAGTGAGGGCTGCCCTTGCCTCCTCCCAAGCTCCTAATGGCACCCAGTACTTCTGCAGCATCCAGACAGCACCAGCCCCACCCTCAGAGCCCCCAGACAACAGAAGGCATAGGAGCAGTAAGGGTGGTTCTCAACCCCACTGATTTTAAACTGATCTTAAAAGATTTTTTTGTCTCAGATCAATAGATTGATTTGTGCTTGTAGATACTTTCTTCCAACCAATCAAAAAATTCTTGCATCTCAACAGTTTAATGAAAAATTCCTTTCTGTGACCTGTTTCAAGAATTACAATTTTTTTAGAGGGACTAACACACAAATAATAGGGGTAAATTAGTTTCAAGTTAATATCTTAAAATCCAATAAAAATGAAAGGGAAGCACCTGAAGGGTGTACTATGGTAAATATGTAACAAGCAGCCTGGAATTCTTTTAATAATGCCTTTAATGCTGCAACTATCTATATGTAAGTTTAGTGAAAAGTCACATAGATAATTTATTTACAACAAGAGAGGTATTTAGGTGAAAACAAATAAAACTTCAAGAAATATAGAATCCTTAAGAGACAACAGCATCACTTTCAACTTCCCATAAAATTCTTTTGAAATTCTGCTTCCCTAGCTGATCATCTCTGATTCTGTAATCATAGATCAAATGACACAATGGTTAGTAACTTTTCATCTTCACAGAGGTAGGTTAAAAATACCAAAAATGTGTAGTAAATGTAAAAGCTCAAGGGTGTCACTCTGCCCTTGTACATTCACTCAATTTATGTTCCATATTATTTTGAAAGGACAGATGGCACCACAAGTGAGCTGCATTCTTGTGTTTATAACCTTTAGTACTAGTGTCCTGGTTCAGAAGTAGACTTCTGTGATGTATACCATTCAGTTGTGACAGGCCCTAAGTAGCACTCATAACTAAGCTGTCATGCAAAATTTAGTATTAGGGTGGGAGAGAAAATGACTTGGTGGGAGGGTTAGTTCCAAACACTTTGCTAAAGAAGTTAGCTACAGTCCATTAGCTGCAAGCAGCTGAGCAGATGAAGAAAGCCCTGCACAGAGTCCCATATTAACTCTATGTAGCTATATATATTACATTGGGTGTGTGTGGCTGTATTACTGATAAGGGATTATACGCTAAGTGGAAATGAAATAGCAAATATTTTCTAGATACACAGATTATTTTAAATGCTTTATATATATGGAGCTCTAGTATTTGATGCGCTTCTATATCAAGATGTTTAAGAATGCATTTTTAAAAGTGATTTTGCATCTGAAGTTAGGTGAAATTTTAGGACTGATCACCAGAATTTCAGAAAATATTTCTTACTTCTACTTCCACTTCTAGGCAGCCTGAGTGATCCAGGTACAGCAAGAGAAGTGTAAACTTCAAAGAGTGAACACAGCATGAGTAATGTTTAGCCAAAAGCCATAACAAAGTAATTGCAAACAACCTACAGGTCTCAGTTAACTTATCAAATGGGTTAGCATTTATTTAAAGTTAAGAAAAAAATGTTCTGATGAATTGGGATTGATTTACAAAACGTCAGGTGAATTATTTGGTTTATTTTGCAATGAACCATCAGACTACTAGGTGAAAGTCTGCAACAGGATTTTTCCTTCTTCTGTTGTAAAGGGTAAACCTCCTACCTTTTCCTTTGCTTTCTAACTAGCAGAAGTAAGCAGATAAGTAAGCCTGATTGTATGGAATAATGGGATGTCCTTTCATTTCAACCAATTGCATGGCTAATTATCTGAGGTAAAAGCCTTTAATAATATTAATCCCTATGTTTCACAACAGTTAAAGTCTGTGAGGTGAAAACAAAACTGTAATCAAAAAGATCTATTTTGATTTTCAGCCTTTTCTGATAACTACGTATCACAGGAAGAAATGGGATTTTCTTTCATGTTAATCGAATTAGCACAAAAATACATTTCTACTCATTTAATATATGTATATTTAAAGACATTTAGATGAACGGGATTTTTGGCTTTTTGTATTTTTAACTCTGTCTTCTACAAGTTTGATGTGAACCTGCTGTAATGCCTTGACTAGGTATGTGTCCTTCTAGAAGTCTTTCAAGATTACATAGCCTTTAATATATACAGTGAAGAATGAAATTCTGAAATCTTGAAGAGGTATAGATCATTATATATTTCTAATCAGAATGTTTACTTGTTAAATTTGAAACATTATTAAACTATATATGCAGGGGAAAAATGGCTAGCTGCAAAATTAACATGATTCTAAAAATACATACAAGGTGTGGGTTTTAATCCCAAGCCCCTGAATATTTCTGCCTTAGAACTCAAGTCACTTTTATGTTATTGTCTTTATAACAAACATCTCTAATTTGTTCACTTGTTTAATCAGTTCTAAATATGCACTAATTCCAATCACATGTGCTTATTACTGAATAGATATGAATACATATTTATAAGGTCAGTGATAGGACAAAGGGACACAAAAGATGCAGCAGTCACACATGTATGATATCTTATGGTTTCCTAGGTGCAAAGTGAACACATATTTTAGAAAGAATTTTTCTACTTCATGTTATTAACTACTGATTTAAAAGGATTGGGGTAAGAACATTGGAAATAAAGTCAATTTTGCATGGACTTATTTCAGTTAAAGCTGGTATAGATGTATCTTCTCTATTCTTACAGAATTAGATACTAAATCTCTTCTCTAGGATAGATATCTTCAAAAACTGAAAGTCCAGTTGCCAGTCCTCAAAATTCCTGGGTTGTTTGTGGCTGTGAGAAGAGGAAGGGATGAACAGGACAGTAGATTCTGGCTTAGTGAACCTAAGGTAAAACTATGATTTATTTTTTTCTGAAGTATTTCTTAAATTACTGTAAATAAATATGAGAAAAATGTGATCCTTCATTCTTTGGGAATATGTGCCGTGCAACACAATACCTATATTTCTGACTTCCAAGTTTTTCCTTTTAAGAGCAATAATGTAATTGGTGATTTCCAAACAATAAATATACTGTCTGGTAAAATTTGTGCTATCTTTAATTACCCTATGTTTACACTTTAAAATGTGATAATTGTTCCATGTGACAAACTCTACTGCCAATTGTCCCACCCACTTCTTCTGTTTCCACATTATGAGATCAATAAATGAACTCTTTTAAAAGTAAGACTTAATACTGTTAAACAGTCCTTCACGGCCTCCATGAAACAGAAAAGTTCAAAAAATTATATTGCACTCTTATTTCATCCTCATTCTAAGAATCTCACCGCACTTCATAACATTTGATTATATTTTACAATAGTTCCCAAGAACTGGCTGGATGGCCGGGCCCAGAGAGTGGTGGTGAACAGTGCTGCATCCAGCTGGCAGGCAGTCACCAGTGGTGTCCCTCAGGGGTCTGTGCTGGGGCCAGTTCTGTTCAATATTTTTATTGATGACATGGATGAGGGAATTGAGTCTTTCATCAGTAAATTTGCAGACAACACTAAGCTGGGAGCATGAGTTGATCTGTTGAGAGGTAGGATGGCTCTGCAGAGAGACCTGGAATGAATGGTTGGATGGATGGGCAGAGTCTAACAAGATGAAGTTTAATAAGTCCAAGTGCTGAGTCCTGCATTTTGGCCACAATAACCCCCTGCAATGTTACAGGCTGGGGACAGTGTGGCTGGACAGTGCCCAGGCAGAAAGGGACCTGGGGGTACTGGTCGACAGCCAGCTGAACATGAGCCAGCAGTGTGCCCTGGTAGCCAAGAAGGCCTATGGCATCCTGGCCTGTGTCAGGAATAGTGTGGCCAGCAGGAACAGGGAGGTCATTCTTCCCCTGTTCTCGGCACTGGTGAGGCCACACCTTGAGTGCTGTGTCCAGTTCTGGCCCCTCAGTTTGGGAAGGACGTTGAGACGCTTGAGCGTGTCCAGAGGAGGCAGCGAGGCTGGTGAGGGGCTTGGAGCACAAACCCTGTGAGGAACAGCCGAGGGAGCTGGGGTTGTTTATCCTGGAGAAAAGGAGACTCAGAGGTGACCTTATCACTCTCTACAACTTCCTGAAAGGTGGCTGTAGTCAGGTGGGGTTGGTCTCTTTCTCCAGGCAGCAACTGACAGAACGAGAGGACACAGTCTTAAGCTGTGCCAAGGGAAATATAGGCTGGATATTAGGAAGAAGTTTTTTACTGAAAGAGTGATAAAGTACTGGAATGGTCTGCCCAGGGAGGTGATGGAGTCACCAATCCTGGACGTGTTTAAAAAAAAGATTGGATGTGGCACTTAGTGACATGGTTTAGTTGAGATGTTAGGGCATGGGTTAGAGTTGATGATCTTGAAGGTGTCTTCCAACCTAGTGATTCTGTGCTTGTGTGATTCTGTGAATTTCTATCTGACTGCAAGTCTCATGCTTTTGAAATGTCACGCAAGCTGCGGCTTTTGAAAAGTTCCACTTGTTGAAACATGAGACAGTCATAAGAAATCTTTAATGAAAACAGGGCAATTGTTGCTCTCCTTTACAGAGATCCTATTTTTTCACTTGCATTGGCCAGAGTTAGTGAAGTTCCTTCATCTCATTCTACTTGCTTGAATTTCTTTCACTTTCTTCCCCACTTGTAAAATGTTCTATATTAACCCTTTTCTTCCTTCAATCAACTCTCTGTTTTATGTTGACTCTCTACTCTCTCATGCATTTTCTTATTCTTTACTCAGCTTGGCATTTGATCAGTTTACCTTCTCTGTTGCAGCATCATTAGTTGTGTATTTCCTAGTTCTGTCTTCTTTCAGCTTTCCTACACTCCAGCAGAAGTGTAGACTTGACCTCACCTTCCTTAAACACTGCTTGGTCCTTCTTTCTACATTAAGACAAATTCTTTCTGCATTACACACTGAGTTATCTTTTGAATCACTTTTGTTGTTGTTGTTGTTTTGCCAGTGACATTTTTTAAAAGCTTTCATTAAAGGAAGCAAAAATCAGATTGTCATAGAATATTTCCATCCAAGTTTAAAAAGTTACATAATTTAATTTGTAGCCTTTCCTTTTACTAAAAATTGCCAATTTGGCACTTTTGAAAATGGAAACACTACCCTGAAACCCAGTCACCTACACATTTAAGAGACAGTTTCACACAGACTTCCATTGCACTTGGTTTCCTACATTATTTTGGGTTTAATACAGAAGTAGTGGTAACTTCTTTTCCTAGAATCATAAGGCTGGAAAACATCTTTAACATAATTGAGCTCAACCTTTACCCAACACTCCCATGCCAACTAAACTACAGCACTACTTACCACATCCAGTCATTTCTTGGACAGACCCAGGGAGGTGACTCCACAACTTCCCTGGGTAGCCTGTTCCGACATTCAATCACCCTTTCAGTAAAGAAATTCTTCCTGATGTCCAGCCTGAACCTCTCCTGGCACAGCTTGAGTCTGTTTTCTCTTGTCCTGTCACTAGTTGCTGGGAGAAGGGATCGACCCCAGCATGGCCTCACCTTCCTTTTAGGGAGCTGTAGAGGCCAATGAGATCTCCTCTGAGCCTCCTCTTTTCCAGGCTAAACAACTTCGGCTCCATCAGCCGCTCCTCATACAACTTATTCTCTAGACCCTTCACCAGCTTTTTTTGCCCTTTTGTTTTCTTTCAAGTCACTCCTGCCTTTGATTGTCTTCACAATTCACTATTTTTTATGTCTTGACTTTTTAATGCTTTTCTTTTTTCCTTTTAAAAACCTGTTTTGACAAACTTATAATTTTCAATATTCCACTTTCTTGCACTTAAAGAACTACTTCACATAAATGACCAGAAAGCTGAGGCAACTCCACTTTATGTACTTTTTCATATCTTCAGTTTTGCTGCTTCAATGTGTACTCTGATAACTCAATTGAACTTCATATTCATAACCTTGTTATTTTCCCTATCCTCTACCTCTTCTTATAATTAATTCCCTCATCTTTGTCTTTGCACATAATTTCTTTTTTTTTTTTTGTTATAGAGTACAATTCTCTTTATTCCCTTTTTTTTTCTTCCTCCTTGTTCTTTTTTATCACTGAAAGCCTGATCTACTTTCTCCATTTTCTACTCTTACTATCAAAAACCCTTCTACCAGAACAACCTGACCTTATAAATGTCTTATCAAAATGTTCTCCACGTAGAAACAACACTGTGTACCAACAGATTAGCCCAAACCAAGACTTTATTGTCTTGTTATTTTGCTGAAAAAGTGTGCAATTTCTCCTTTTATGCAAAGTGGTAGTATAATTTTTCTGTTCCCCACAAGACAGACCTCTAAAGAAACTATTTTCTTTTTGCTTGCATTTTGAGACTTGTTAAGCTCTTTAAGTGGTCAATGTTATCTTTCTCTTTCAAACTTTTGTTTCATCTCTCCTAAAGGAAAATGTAATGAAAAAAAAAAAAAAATAAAGGACAATGCTCTACATACTAGTTTTTAAGGAGTCATGAAATAATTACAGAAATAGAATAAAACAGCTAAGCATATCTCAGCAATTAAAAAAAAAAAAGGTGAAATTTCCATTTTAGCTCTTTAGTTGAAGGGAAAGACTCAGAAATAAGGAATCTATCATCAAATTCTTAAAAAAAAACCCACCCATTTATATTTATTGATTAAATTGTGCTGTATATTATAAGCTATTTGTGATAATGGACAGGTAGGAAATTTTCAATAGAGCAGGAACCTAATGAAAAGCCAGAAAACCATGTTTTGTTGCCCTTTTTGTTTTCACCTTGCTTGCACCACTTCAGCTTTCATAATTTTCACTTCTGGGTGACTGGTTTCAAGTGACTGTGAATGGGAAAACAACTACAAGCACAGATATAACCATACACCCAAAAGAACTCTACCTCCTCAATACTGTGGTTGTAATATCCTGAACCACTGGTGCATCATGAAGAATATGAATGAGAGAAAAAAATTACAGCTCAGATTTTGATCTTCTCCCTAACCCTGGTCATAGTTATGATGGTTTAGTCTATATGCGACTGTGTTTGTTGAATTGGTTGTTGATATCAGTCATTGTCTGGGATATTCATCTCCCATTATGTTCTTCATTTCATTTTTCATACATTTAATGATCAGCCATGCCATCATAAATCAGATAAGATTTTAGGCGACATTTATTGTCTGAATGCAAAGTGAATATGTCTTAGACTGTCCTAATTTACATTTTAGTTCTCACCAGCTACAAATTTGTTAGGAACTGACCTATTCTCATTCCATCAGGATCAAAGTATTTTACCATCTTCAATCAGACCATATGAGCAGGTTAACTGTTGTCTTTGATCGTTCTTTCATAATTAATGGAATTCACTGGTAAGCAGCCTAAAACTAAAATACATATTGGAATAACTAGGGTAAGATAAACTTCAGAAGCCTTAGAAACAAGTAAAATTAGATATTCTGAAATTGTCTAACCCCCAAATTTATCCTAATATAATATGTGAATGTTGAAACGCTTTCAGTACAAGCCCTTCAGAATCTTAATATTTGTTCTTGCCTATAGGAATGAAGGCAAAGGACATGGGTGAAAATGCACCATTTAACATGTGCTTAGCTGCTATTAAATGGAATTGTTAACAATTAGATGCATCCCCTGGGCAACATTGCTTTAACCTGAGAAGTTCTATGCTTTGTATTACAAAATTGACGTTAGAAATTGTCACTTGCCTGTTCATACCTCAGTGCCGTGGTATATGCTGAAAAGAAATGCCTGTTTTATAAACCCTCTCTCAGAGTAACAGGGCAAGAGAATGGGAGCAGTAAGTAAGCTAAGAATACAAGACATGACTCAAATGGTGATGTCCTCAGAATACTCCCTCTACACAATTTTAGAGTTCACATTTCTGACTTGGTATGAAGGAGCTAAGTTACTTTAGAAGCAAGGTAAATTTTCCTGGGGAGTGATCAGTGCTTTACAGCTAGGCTGCTTCTAGTCCCAAGCAGGTTAATTTAGAGTTAACGTAAACACACAACTCCTCCCTGCATCTTTGCAGTGTTCATTGTGGAAATACTGTCTTTATCTAAACATTTGTCACTGTTGAATTAAATTCTTCCCAGAGATTTACAGGTTAAAAAAAAAAATCACAAATGTTGTGCTTACCTTCTGTTCCTGTCTTGTGGGCCTTAGTTTGGTTGATAGGCAGGATATTTAGAGGCTGTCATTAATGCATCATTGGGCTTTTCTGTTCTTTTCCCTCCTGCAAACCACAACAATGTAAGATCAAGCCCTCCTTTTTTTTTTTTTTTTTTTTGTTCTTGTACATTTTCTAGTTATCTGCTGAAAGCCTCAAGAACTAGGGTTGTTTTGCTTAAAAATAAAAGAATAAAACTGCCTGTGCTGCCATAATTGTAACACATCATAATTTTAGCTCCTTAAATCAAGTAAGCTACATACTTACTGAGTTGTAGCTAAATGCAGGACATGGGATTTTTAACACAATAAATATATATCAAATGAGAGTTATGTATTTTATTTTCAGACAGTGTTTTTGCCGTGCTGATGCACAGTATCTCTAGTATTAGATGCCGTAATTCCCCCAAGACTGATGACATTCATAATGCAAATAGTGTAACAGGAACATGAATGATACGACTGAAACTGAGATTTAGAGCAACATAGATTAAACCTGGGCTTTCCTTTCCATAGCTTTTTTGAAGCTTAGGGCAAGCTGGCAAGGGGTCTTCCAAAATAAGTTGGCAAGGGATCTCTCAAAATATGTTGCCATTTTTCCAATCCCATTAAAAAGGAGAGAAAAATCTAGTAAGGTGGAGAAGAAGTTAAGGCATGATGAGCAGTAGTGAAAGGTGGAACACTGAGGGTAAGTGATTGAGATACTCATGAAGTCCTTTGGCTTCACAATGCACCATTTTCTCATTCTGCACCTTCAAGTCTCAACAATAATTAAATAAAACAACTGATTCCTCAGGTTATGTGTCTTTGGTTTTGTTTCGTTTGGGGGTTTTTTGGTTGGTTGGTTGGTTTTTTGTTTTTGTTTTTGTTTCCTGATTTAGTGCAAACATGAATTCATCTCTCTTAACCCCTCTAAGTTTCCACAAGTTGGTAATGGATTCTTAGTTGTAGTCATTTATTGCAAATAGGCCAGCTTCTGAGATGACCTGGGACAGGCTCGGATGACCAGCTTCAGAATATTTCTTTGTAAGGGCTCTTGCCCTGGGAAATGCAGGGCAAAACAGTAAATTGGCAATGACTCTTTTGTACAAAAGCCAGTCAGCAGCAGTGGCAGCTGCACAAAAGCTGGTAATGGCTTATTACAGAGTTTGGAGAAAATGGTATTGCTTGAGAACTGTGTTGCTGTACAACAATAAGGGCCGACAGAAAACATTTAATAGGATTATTTTGTTTTCTTCAGTAGCAGGCTTGAAAAACTTAGAAACATTTTGTCAGATAATATTTTATATATTAATGAATGTGTTTTGGGACATGTGATCATGAAATATTGTCAGGCAGCTTGGCACAAATCTGGGAAATGAGTTTGAATGGCTTGCCAGGCTTAAACTAAAAAGTTCTCCAAGCGTCCCTTTTGTCTAACCAGCTATATAGTAATGGGAATATGGCCACTTCAATACTAAAGGTAAAAAGATTTATTACAGGTCGTATTGCTCCCTTGCATGCCTCAGTTACAGAAATGTTATGTCTGAATTGTGATATTCTGATATTCTGGTTTTTCTCTAACTTTCTGTACCCTGTGAAGCTGAACTACTAATGTGGATGATGCAGCGTTCCTGTATGACAACAGGAATATTGTTTAGTAGTGTTCAGGGAAAACCCTTCCAACCAATTTATCTACCTTCCTTACTCTTGTTCCCGTCATATTGCATTCATTCTTAGTCCTCACTGCCTCAGATTACATGCACACCTTTCAGTCATCATTTTTTGTCTTGACTATATTCTCCCCAGAATGCTCCCCATTCTTCCTACTAAGAAGTCTCTTGCTCTCAGTGGCTGTCCAGTACCCAAAAAAAACCCTGTTTTCTTCATCCTCAGAACTGATGTAGACAATACTTCAGTGAAATGGAAATCTTTACCAGGGTACAGAAATTACAGCTGATTTCCAGGAATGAGATTAGTTTTCCTTTTTTTTTTTTTTTTTNTTTTTTTTTTTTTTTTTTTTTTAACATATTTATCATTGTCTTTCAACATTTCCGTGAATCCTGATATTTGTTAGTCTTGAAGGTTCCAGCATTGTTTCAGTGATATCAAAGGCTTGGCTGAAAGGAGATTGCAGCAGCATTCTGTGGTGCTCACAGGCAATATATGCACAGTCTGGCAGGTATACACCGTCTGGACTTAATGTTGATCTGGATATTTCTGTTCATATGGATATGCTGATATGGATATTTCAGAAGCCTCACAGGTAAGGTTTATGAGCATGGCCATCCATAGAAGAGTTTATTTTCTTAATTATTAGCATTTCATTATTTTCTTAGAAGTGCTTACATATCTGTTTAGGTTCTGCAGCAACATTTCTGTGTGCATGGGACAAGGAAAGGAATTATTATCTTATTGAGATGTCCCACTTCACAAATGAAAGTGAAGACAATCATTTCCTCCACTAGGAAATCACCTGTCAGAAACTAATTCTATTGACTTCTTTTTATGAGCAGTTATTTTTTCTCTTTCAAGTAATACCCAGATGATAATTTCATTTCAAAAGCTTCTCTCCAGTGCATGTGGCTATGTTGCGAATATAGCCCACGTCACTTGCTACATTAATGATACTGTTAGACATTTCTGCTTTAAGGGACACAGCAGCAGTAATTGCAGGTCAGCTCCTTTCAAGTATAGATCAGTCCTAAATTATTCTGTGAAGAAAGGAAAATGCTTGGAATATCCCATTCTGCTTAGCAGGTACAGGGGAAAGCAGTTGGATATACTTTTGGTGGAGTTTGGAAGAAACAGCAGAGTTCTGAGGCAACTTTTACTTGCAAACTTTAGAGCATTCAGAAAGAATAAGGCACTTGGCAAGGCTTTGACTGGATTTTTTGGTCATGCTTAAAATACATGTTGAGAAGAAGGTAAGAGGGGAGTGGAGAGGGGTGGGGGGGAAGAGGGAGGGAGAAGGAGAGAGGGAGAGGAAAAGGGTCTCCAGTTGCAAGAGTCCGAGATGTACCATAAGGGCAAAGGGAGGGTAGGCATAGAAGGGACCATTCTGTCTCATTTTCAGGACCTTTGATTCCTCATCCTTCACTTCAAGTTATTGTCACTGGAATGATGAAGGGAATAGGATGATATGAGGCATGTAAGGGTAAAAAATATCTTGGGTGTCTTCCCTCTGTGCAGGGATGAAAAGTGAATGGAGCTTTCTTTCTGTTGTTCCCAGCTTTGTGCACTAGTGAGGGCTCAACTGAGCTTTCTTCACACAGCCTAAAATATAAACTCCAAGGATGGCCCTTGTATTGAACTTGTAAGACTATTTTGCACTGCCCCCTAATATGTTACTTATTTATTTATGGAGCTCTATTTGCATGGATGAAAATGGGGGAAGTTTTATGGCACCTTCCTGCACAGGATTTTCATTTACTAAGTTACCAAGATCCATAATTAAGATGCTAAATTCTACTGAACTTTTCTGATTCAGTTTATGAGACAATAATATTGTCTTGAATGTAATTTTTAAAAGAATAGTGAATTTAGGGGAGGTCTATATCACTGTTTTGAACAAAGATTTAAGATAATTAAGCAACAGTGGAAAATGGAATCAAAGGAGACAATCTTACAATTTTTTTTTTTTTTTAAATTATCTATTCGCAACATTTTTGTTATTTTTTACCACAAATTCTGAGACTTTGGCTAAAAATTTATGCTGAAAAAGTTTACAGTGTATTCACGGAAAGTGAAAAATTATGCATTGTTTTTGTTATAACTGGATTGATATAGAATTTGTTCTGCAACATATTTGTTATAGATTCCACATTCAATAGTCACTAAACCAATACAAACTTAGTTTGACTCAGAATTTATTGTGAATCAGTTTTCTTGTTTATCATCTATATACTTGCTTTTTGCATCTATATACTGTTTTCAGGGTGTGTGGAATCTGCATGACCATGTGAATGACATATTCATCAGCTATAAAGAGATTATTAAAATTAGCAAACCCCCTTTTAAACACAGAATGGTGGCAACCAAAATGAAATAGCAGGTAGCTATGGTTCACAGTCCTAGAAGTTCTTTAATATTTTAAGCATTTTGCATAAAGCTGGGATTTTAGATTTTGTTTTTCCCTTGCTGGATATATTCTGAAAAAAGGGGATGCACAATATTGGAATTTCATATTCCTCATAACAATCTCTCATGTCCTGCTACTCTTAGAGCAAGCAAATTCTCAATTATTCTTTAAATTCTTCTTTAGTAGCGCTTTTGAGCTGAGCACTTGAGAATTTGTAATAGTACAGAGAAAGAAGGGTAGTGTTAGTAACCCTTCATTTTATTGTTCAGGGCCAACTCCAAGTGTGAAGATAATAAATGGTAAATTGATATTACTGTATGAACACTTTTACAGTGAATTGTGAATCATATCTGAAAGAATTTGCCTCATAATATTCCCTCAATTACCAGAGACATTCCTAAAGGGAAGATTCAGATTTCAAATAGATACACACATACCCATTTTTCTTAACTGTAGTTACACTGTGACATTCAGGTTAAGCTTCTGTGGTGCGGAAATAGTTTAGAAATCAGTTTGCTTCAAAGCTAACATTCTTCTGTCATTATTTGATTTGGAAGGACAGAATAAAGTCAGAAAGGATTAAGGCATGAAGGACGTTAGTATAAAACAGAGGGTGGGGTAGAAAGACTAAGTCTAATATATATGCTGTGAAATCCTGACAGCCAGAAGGAGAGGTTCAGGTCAGAAATGGTTAGTGCCAACAGCATCCTTACCAAGCTTTCATTCTGATCTGGAAGTTGATAGATGATAATCAACATCAAAACACGTGCAGATAACTAAAAGAACAGTAACAGTGCTTAGAATCTTCTTTCTGCATTTTGTACAAAAGAGAGCTGATACTTTTCACTCAATTTACCTGTAGAGTACAGTGTTTCATAGAATTTTTGGTGAGAAGGGATCTTGGAGGACATCTTGCCTGACCTTCATCTAAAATGAGTCCATGTCCAGCACTAGGTCAGGTCTAGGCAAATCCTGGAAAATTTCAAGGACAATGGTCCTGCAGCTTCTGTGCCTAGCCTGTTACAGCTCTGCACTACTTTCCCAATATACATGGTAGACCTTTTCTCCTAATGTCCTAGACAGAGCTCCCAAGCCAGAATAGACTTTGTAAGGCTGTGCAATAATACTGGCAGTTGTTTTGTTATGTCTTTTTTTCTAACCTTCCTTCAATCAGCTAATCATTAAACTGTCTTCTTTGCCAGAAAATGAAAAAATTATAAAGAAGCCCATCTCTTTTCAGGTGAGGTGCATGAAGACCACTTGGGCAAGGGCATGGTAGATAATGCACACAGAGTATATGTGATACTTTTTTAAATGGCTGTTTTCAGCTACATCCAATTTGGATAAATTGTGGCAATGCTGAATACTCTGTCCCTTTTTGCTTCCCCAGCTTAGTCTGATGTAGGATCACTGCACTTCCTCTCCAAGTCACTTTGTACAGAAGGCATTTAAAATGAGCAAAGCACCTCTGCAAGGATATTCACAGCTTAAATTGCAAAGCAATAATTTAATAGTAAAATCACAGAATAGGTAGTTAGAGTTAATGAGCTATTACAGTAACCATTAATATCACAGGAGAGTCTTTGCTGTCCAAGCAGTCATCAGACTGTTGGGAAGGGTCATATTCCATGCCTCCTTGGAAAGGGCTAATCCTCAGTATTTCTGAGTTGCCAGCTTATGGCTCCCTGTTTTTTTGTTAGGATTTTATACCTTTTCAGGTCTGTGATTTTCCTCTTGAATCCTTGTGCAGCTAACTACTGCTGTCTCAACAGTATTACCTCCTTCTGCTGTCTTACCTTTATTTGGGTGTCTCTGACCTCTAGACTTCATAGCTCCTTCTCACAGTTTAGCCTTTCCTCAGATGGTTCAGCCAAAGTTACCTAGCTATCCTGTATCAAAACCAAAACTTAGCTCAAATGCAGTTGAGCCTCTGGAAGGAGTTAAATCTCTGTTTCTTGAAGAACCTGTTAACAAACAGTCCCACTCTAATGTCCCCAGAAAGGAGAAATATCGTTTTAGGTGTGTAAATGTCTTTTAACCTGTAGTCTCAGGCATCCATTCTTTCGTGTTACACAGAAAATGGCACCGAAATTCCTGCAGATATTAAATTACAAAATGAGATTTCTCTATTCCACCATCCATCCCTCAGGCTCTTGCTTCTACTGCCTTTCCCTAAGAGATCAATGAGCAAACAATAGAATTAATACAGCTCAAAGCATCAGTAACATATGAAGAAAACACCACAATAGCCTCATATAAAAGTGAAAATAATTTCCCTTGCCTTAGGTCATACTCAGGTCTTCCTTCCAGGCCCTGCTCTCCCCACGCATAAGTGCTCTATGAAACAGAGGGGTTAATGGGGGCTATGTTGTGGCAGGGGATCTTTTCTGAATGCAAAAAATGTAGCTGGCTTTTAAAACCGTAAAGGAATGTATACAGTCTGTCCCAGGGAGTCACTTTTTCCTTGATAGTGTAGCACAGTTCTGCATGAATTCTACTTATCTTTCTCTCTCTGCACAGAGCAAGGAAGCAGAGCAAATGAGCCAGAGAAACTCAGCCAGTCTGGGGAATTTTAAAAATTCTTTTTGAGATAAAGATTTCAGTGCCCACAGTTTCATGTGTGCTAAGAAGCTTTACTAACAACTGAGTGCTGAAGCATGACCTGCTTGTGCCTTTTAGGTCATCAGAGCCAGAATGATCTCAACCCATTTAGCTTTCAGGTTATGCCTTGGTCAAGTGAATACTTTGAAGTCATTTCAGCTGAGAAGGTTAAAGGTTGACATTTGCAGTTATGACTTGTGTGTGCCAGCTTTACACTACTATCAGTATCATAAGGTCAATTTCCAAGTTTTCACCATAAGAAATTGAACCCATTTCTAAAAGTTTGGAAATAATTATTTTTAATGTATTTTTACTCTTTCATTTCCCCTGCACACTTCATTTGCTTATGTCCTTTTAAACCAATTATGAATAATTTATTTAAAGAGATTATGAATGATGATATATTTTAATTTCAGCCATTTTAGGGTGATATATCTAATTTCAGCTAAAAGATCCATATTATATTCATTGTTTTATGATCTATGCATAGAGATCCTATTCTAATGAGGTCTTACAATATGCAATAGTTAGAAAACCACTTAAGAAAACAAGTTTTAAATTTTTTTTTCTTAAAATCCCCTTTATCAATTATCTGTTCACACAAAGATCATTCAGACTACTTGGGACCAGCCTAGTGATAAATGACAAATGAAATTATATTGCAGCCTTTCACTGGTGTGTGTTAAACAGAGTAACACAGAAGCTGTAATATTCTGTGTTATATTGCACTGACAACTCTTTTAGTAAGCTTTTTGTCTTTTTTCTTTCTTAATTCAGACAAGATAAATTATTCACTCTTTATTGAATGAAAAAATAATTAAAAGAATGACAAACTATAATACTCTTTTATGCTTGTTTCTTCCTTTCTAAGTCATAATAATGTTATTTAATTTACTTTTCAAATTAGGAGGGTATTTTTTTTAGGGATGACACATGGTTAATTCTGTAGTATCAGAGCCATGAAACATTTTCATATCTACATATGTTTATTTCAGGGCATTTATAACTGCTTTAAATCAAGCATTAACAAAGCTCTATCCATGTACACTAAAATACATAATAAGAACTGATTACAAAATGTAGTAGAAATATAGTAGATTATGTCTGGCAAGAAATAGAAAATACTTAAACATAATGAAAACTATTTAGCAGGTTTCTATATATCACTTGTCGCTCAAGACAAAGCCAAGGCTGGAAAAGCCTTCTAGCTTCCCTCCATCCGTGTTTTAAACTCATTAATAAAAAAGAAGACAGAGAAAGAAAGACCCTGAGTGCTGAAGTCTTTAGTCCTTAGCCTGAGGTGCACTGGTGTATTTGTATATACTTGCCTCTGTGTGTGTGTATAAACAACGTATGAACACTTTGTCTTCACTGACTTTTTGGAATACTGGAAAGGGTATTTACCGGAAAAATCATCTAGTCATTTATTATTGCTATAAATTTCACAACTGTCTTGCAAATTCTGCCAGTTAAAAGAGGAAAGCCGGGAAGCCATTTTCCAGATTTCTCTCTGCTGCTGAAGACTGATGAGAGATTACCGCTAGGTCAGGAAGTTTGAACCTGCATCATACTGGTGATGACCTAGGTCATACTCCTGGTGCTTTTCATTAGCCAGCCTGAAAGTAGTTTCTTTCGATCCAGAAACTACACAGGTGAGTATATGCTTAAAGATAAAATGGACATGAGTGCAGTTATTCCTTAATTTTAAAACCTTGTCCTTCCAAGTTAGGTTTTGAGGTACATTGACATTGTGGACGTCATTTTACAGTAATTACTGCTTGTGTTTGCAATTTCTTATTTTTTTCTTTCTTCTTTCTTTTTTTCCCCCCCAATTAAAAAGGAGAAAAACAAGCAAACAAAAAGGACAGCTAAATTATTGAATTATTGTTTTTCCTCTGTCATCTTCTTCACTTGCTTTTTGTCCTCTCCTCAGTATAGGTGCAAAACTCAATAAATACATGATGAGCTGTGTTTAAACATAATGACCAGTTTATCTACACAAGAAAATTTGCATTCTTACTTACAGTATTACCTCTTGCTTGTTCAGTGGAGATGTTTTTAAAGAAATTGGCTTGGTTATCTGTGCTTTCACTCTTGTATCTCAGCTAAGGACCATTAACAGAGCAGAAGAAGGGGGTCTGCACTTTGAATAATCACACAGTGTTCATGTTTTGCTACCTTTACAGAAACCAAGAAACAATCAAATAAAACTATGCTGTCTGGACTTCCAGAAAAGTTTAAAAGCCATGGGGTTTATGTTCCCTAGCTAATTTCAGTCTTTTCTTGTGTAACCTTTGTTGCGTGCCCTTTAATATTTCTGAGATTTAGAATTGAAATATAAATTATGCCCCCTCCTTTATAATGAAATACACAAAAAAAAATTAGGAAGTTGAGCTAGATGGTACTAATACATAATCTTTATCTGATACACGCAAATGATAATTCAACTGGTCACACGTCATTCCAAAACAAGAAAGTATGACTGTAATCAGAACTCAAAAAATTCCATGCCTTAAGGGTACTATAAGGAAAAAAAAAAAAAAAAAGCAAGTAAATATCTGGAAAAAAAAAAATTACCCTTGGCTGTATGCCAATGTCTGATGCTTTCTGCAGCATAACATGAACACTGATTAATCTGGTGTACCTTTGCTCTTGATTAAGACTCTTTTGTGAAGATCGGTAGCCCCAGATGACTTTCTGTAGGGGAGCATGATTAATTCTTAGCAGACAGTATCAGGTCACATATAGTAAATGTGATGGTGATGAGGCACTGTAAGAGGAGTATTATCTTTATCATCAGTGTTGACAACCCATCTGTGTGCATTTTTACCTGATCTGAAGTTAAAATCACAATATAGGTGACAGAAGATTTTGCCTCAGTGAGATTTTTGTATTCTGAAACAGTTGCAATGCCTGTTTTCGTGTGTTGGTTCTGTTTTTTTGCTTCATCTTCATTTCATATTAACAAACTCATATTAGCACTGGCCTTTATCTTATTCAGGGCTGAGCACTGCTAGCTTCAGGAAACTGGCCATTTAAAGCTGGAGTTGAAAGAATTTTTTTTTATCTTAGATGTGTAACACATGTAGGGTTTAATTTTGAAATAGCTTCCTGCGAAAGCAAGCAAAAAAGTTGTCAAACCTCTAGGACCCCTCCACAAAAGTCAGCAATGATTTATATGAAAGTCTACTGTTACAGTTACAATTACTTAGTATAATATTGAAGACAGTTACTTTATTCTGGAAAACTACTTATAGCAAAACGGTACTACAAGTACAATGGATGCCATCTGTGTCAAGACCAGTATTTCTAATTTAGAATTACTGAAAATGTGACTTTCTTAAGAAAATCCTAAAATGTAGTATTCCCGTGCCTTATAATTCAAAGTCTGGGGTTTTATTTTCCAAAATTTTAGTTATGCAGCATGGGGCAATTATCTTGTGTGCCTTTTGTCACTGACATTTGATATTCGCCTTCACCTTTTAAGATGTGGCTTTGGAAAGGTTAAAAATGTTAATTATTTTTTTTCCTAACCCCAGTAAAAAAGGGCAGAACAAGGGAGCCTGCCACCAGCCAGTAGTCTTGCATCAGTTAATGCCACCTGGGGGCTCAAACCCAGAAACTTCAGATTGTTACATATCTTGAATATATTTGGTTTAATGTTACTTGAAGATGTACTCATAGAAGGCCACTTTTTATTTTTTTACTGTTTAAAACTAGGTCAGATCCGTAAAACAGAGATTGAAGTAGAAATCAGGGCAAAATTGTAGCACTCTAAGCATGTGAGGGAGAAACAATATTTCAAGGAAATTTAAGTTCAAGGAAACTAAATCTTCAACAGCAGGAATTCTACCTCAGCAGTTAACTCTGAAGAAATTCTCAGGGGTATGATGTTAACCTACGTATTCCACAGGGAGAATGCCATTAATCGGATAATTTATACTTCCATTCTCAACTCTACGGCTTTCAGACCACTAGCAGAGCAATGTGACTCTGTTCAGAAGACATTCTTGATTTCCAGGTATGTTTTACAGAAAATGGTCTCTGAGGCTATGAAGAAATGCAAATTTCTTTCTAAAATACTCTGAAATATTCTTTTTTCTCCCAGGAGATGATGTCTGATGCCCAGCACACAAGAATTCAAATGCTACAGTGGTAATATCAAAACAATAGCCTCTTGGCAAAACAACAGAAGCAGAATTCCATTCTACAGTTTACTAAATCCCCAGATGTCACCATGAAAACATACTGACACAAAAAGTATAACTTTCAATTTATTGCATGAAAATAAAGTATAAAGCGTCCCAGTTATGAGTAAGTCGCTGTGATGCAACATTTTGCTGTTCATAAAATCTTACAAACTAAATTCCAGTGTCAGAAACTAATAATTTTAATTCATCAACCTTTCTGATAAGGAACATGCAAATTACCTTTCAAAGACTAGGAGCAAAATTATGGAAGTGTTATTTATATAAAAAAAGGGACTGACCCAAGACACACTTAAATCAATGAATGCCTTTTGATTAACTTGATCGGGTTTTTTGATCACGCCTGTACTGTTTGAGGCATAAATAACTTTTACTTCCATGTTAGTTCACACAGTAGTGTTGTTAATGCACAGAAACTATGTGCTATGACAAACTGCAATTTGCCTAACACTGATGATTTTATTCTACTTTTTTATATTTTTGTTCTAGCAGATGCTTATATGTCTCTGTATATAAAATGGCTAATCTTTTTCCTTTTATTTTTTTTTAATATAGATTAAACCAAATAACAACTTCTAAGAACTTCCAAGTAGAAAATAAGAATAACTTGCATCATTGTGAGTCTTGGATTTGAGATGCATTCATATTCTTATTACTGACATTATAAAGGTTATCGGGCCCATAGTAGGTCAGGCTAAATGAAAAAAAGGTGGTTCAGTGATCAAGTTTTGTGTTGGAGATTTATGCTCCTATTAGTTCTCTAACCCTGATTGCTATACTAGGGCAATATTCAGGACAATGTCCCGCCAAAAGTTTGGGTACATGCCATTATAACAGAACATAATTTTAGTGTACCTGCTACATCTCTGAAGTTGGCACAGACCAAAACTTTTGTATACAACATATATGTGGGGGTTTTGCCAGAAAATTTAATAAATAAAATTCCAAATCCAGGTCCCTTCTTGTCTTTCTTCTAGTAAGTGCTAGGTTTCAGTTCACAACAGAGGCTGAATGACATTGCTGTACAGTTCACAGTTCCAGAGTTTAGCTCAGGCCTCCCTTCTTTTGTTCACAGCATGGCACATTTTTTGTACCACAAATCAGATACTATGATAGGAACATATACAGGCAATCTGGCAAAAAATATAGTAATAAATTTGTCTTTTAGCTTCAAACTGAACAAATAAACATATTTGCATTTTTACCTATATCTATCATACATGTAATGTAGGAAAATATATGTGTAAGGCAGAAGATATGCATGTTGTTGCCTAAAGGAGACTTTAAGCAGGAGTTTCTAAACCAACTGAGGACAATACAACTGAGAAATCTCAGCCGAAAAGCTGATTGTCTAAAGAAATTTTTTACTGCTAGAGAATGGCATGGATTGCTTAGATAAAGGTCACATAGTTTCCTAACTTGAAAGTGTTTCTCTAAACTCCATACAGTCTTTGCTGTTTTTTCTTCAAACTGAAAAACACTTCATGATTTCATGACTGAAGACAGTCTCAAGAACAGCCCAGCAGAGAGTGTTAATACTTTTAAAAACCAGTACTGCTGTCAATAAAATCTGAATCAACATGGTTAGGTCATTGATAGGAAGCCTAATTCAAAGACAACTGCAAGTAAGGAAGAAAGGTGAATACGAATCTGGTTTATTTTAAAGAGTAAATGTATCAATATTTTATACAGACAAAAAGTCATACAGTAGTAATAGTACACAAGAAATATTCTATAGTTTCCAAGAAAAAATTGAAAAGAGCTGGCTGGGGTGGGGAATTTTTTTTTTTTTTAATAGATTATAAAATATTCTGAAGGCTTATGAAATGCTGTTGTAATTCTAGGTTGTGGACGTAACAAAAACGGAGATCCTACACAGTCTTAGGAACACTGAACATCTTATGAATAAAGTACTTTAACTATTTACATAGAGAATTCATTGTTTGAAGAGATAATAATGGAAATTTTCCTTGTGCTTTTCTAATTCTCCACTGAATTCCACCTGGGATATGTTGGTTTAACCCCAGCTTGGCCACTAAGCATCACATAGCCACTTGCACACTCCCATCTGGTGAGATGGGGAAGAGAATCCTAAAAATAAAATTAGAAACTCATGGGTTGGGATAAAGACAAGCACAAAAGTAACTAGAAGAGTGAAATTAAATGTGTCTATGTTCAGTATATTTTGCCTATTTTCAGATGAAAAAGAAAATCTATTTTGAATAATAATTTTGAGGAAAAGGATTTTAGCCGTTTACTTTTGTATACTTCTCTGTCTTTTATTGCAGTCTCTCTCCCATGCTGCCAAAAGACTTCTCTGTATAATGCATTTTGCTGTTAAACACACATGCCTATTGCATTCTTTCTAAAGGATAATTCATAATCTTTGTCAGAGCTATCAGTGTGTGAAAATAGGCATTGACTCCTTCAGTGTTCCTGATATCTACCTAAAACACCTCTTGCTGAGCTCAGAATCTGATGTGTGAAATATCACATCCTTTTATCTATGATTCATATTCTTTTATAATTTTGTGTTTTACTTTTTGTTTGGAAATATTAGTTTATTATACAGTAATGTGGAGAAACATATGCATATGATACTAATAGAATAGGACCATGAATAGATCTTTTACACTGTTAAACCTCTTAGTCTAGAAGGCCCTCTTGAACATCATTATAATAGGAATATAAACAATTTTAGGACCCACATAACCTATTCTATTATATGGTGTTCTAAAATAAATGCTGAAATTCTTCAGGTGAAATACTATTCTAACAGAAAATGGAAACTGTCAGACATTTCAGGTCATGACCTCTAATATATAAGCCTCAGTAAATAGTCAGAAACAAGACATTATCCTTCACCCTTTAGACAAAAGCTTTACAACACTTTGGTTTTGATTAAGTGTCTAAAAACCATTAAATGAAATAAATAAAAAGACTTGTCATCTACCAGTATGCATAGAATTCAAAATACCAAACACAGGACAAACTGAATTTGACATTAAAAAAAAATTGAGTGTGACAGCTGCAGCAGTTACATCTTGAGGAAGGATGTGTGTGCTTGCAAAGACTTTACATCAGGTCCTGGTTGGGAGCTGGCATTTTCAAAGGTCATGAGGCTCCTTAGCACCATTCAATTACTGCACAAAGGGTACCACTGACAGTTTTAGCACTGTGGTTAAATTAGCTGAGTATTATCTGAGACAATCAAATTTTGACAGGATTATTTTGACAGATAATATCTGTATATTGAAAAAATACCTCAAATAGAATACCCATCTTACCTCGCTTTCTTTATTTTTGAATTACAAGGAAAACATGACAGAAATATTTAGTTGCCCTGTAGCTTGTGAAGATATCAACACTCTCAGCCTGACAATTGTACAAATAAAGATAAGGCAAAAACCTTTGATTTTAGCCACTTTTGATTTTGTTCTTTATTTTAGCTTCTACATGAACAGTCTGAATCATTAACATACTGTTCAAACTGTATTGACATGGTTATACTGCTTAAAACAGAAAAGGACCAACATTGTTCTGTTGCTTACAAGTGCACCTGCTTTGCTGTGTCATGCCCTGCAAACAGTTTAGTGGAAACTGGAATCATAAAATCATTCAGGCTGGAAAAGTTCTTTGGGATCAAGTCCAGCTGTTAGTCCACTGCCAGGCCCACAACTAAATCATGTCTTTACGTGCCACACCTACAATACTTTTAAATACCCTCAGGGATGGTCATTCAATCACTTCTCTGGGGACCCAGTTTCAAGGCTTGACATCCCTTTTGGTGAAGAAGTTTTTTTCTAATATCTGATCTAAACCTCCCCTGGTGCAACTTACATTTTAAAGGCCATTTGTCCTTGTCCTATCGCTTTTTACTTAGGAAAAGAGACTGACTCCCACCTCACTGCAGCCTCTTCTCAGATAGTTGCACACAGCAATAAGTTCCCTCCAAGTCTCCTTTTCTCCAGGCTTAACAGCATCAGCTCCCTCAGTTGCTTCCTATAGGATTTGTGCCTGTGACATTTTTCCAGCATTAATGATTCCATTCATCCTGTCTACCTGTGAGGCCTTTCCCAGGGAAGGTAGGGTGTGATTCCACTCTTTCAGACTCCCTGATACTCCTGATCATACTCACCTCTTCCTGGAGCTCTGTCAGTAACCAGAGGAGTTCCTGTGCCTGGGCACACCTCCCACAGGGGTGCTCATGTCTGCTGACTGGTCCTGGTGTAAGAGCAGGACACACCCTGAAGCTGGCACTGGGGTGTGCCCTGCATGGTCCCATGGGAGCTGTCTGCAAATCTGCATCTGTTGTGGAGATGTAGACCTCAGAGTGGCCATGGCTTCTGCCAGATGGTTACCACTGCTCCTTGGTTGAGCTGGCAGGGCTTCAGCACCCTTTGTGTATACTCTTCCAGGGG
Source organism: Promerops cafer (assembly GCA_013398275.1). Lineage (NCBI taxonomy): Eukaryota > Metazoa > Chordata > Aves > Passeriformes > Nectariniidae > Promerops > Promerops cafer. The sequence goes on along the minus strand of VZSE01000987.1, from coordinate 11,891 downwards.
AACTCCTATGGAAACTGGTGCCCTACAGCCCTGGCTGACATACCACGCCCTGTCTGTTGTGGTCCCTAACACTCCCAAGGGGCTTCTTTTATGTGCAGCCATTGTGGAGTTGCCCACCGCTGCTCCTAGCCTCGCCTACATCTTGTGAGCCACTACTGCATGAACCACTGGCTCCTGACGAATCTCTCCTCTCAACTAAGGTTCCTCTGGTTCAGGAAGTCTCCTTGTCCACCATGTTACATCACCCCACTGCAGATCATGGCAGCACAGGTGCTGCTCACCTCATCATTTTGGTCTTTATGATTGTTTAGCTGTGTGTATATTCTTTCATCATGCATGGAAGTGACATAGGGAGGCCCAGATAAACCTTTTAAAGTAGATGGTAAAGCCAACACCATAATGCAGTTACAACTTCTGGGTATTTACACAATCCCACTTGTTTCCTTTAATTAAGTTCGTACACATGTTTCTGAGCTATATGCATGCACACTGACAAGTCCCTATACAATACAAGTTATAATCAACACCTTGAAATTGAGGAGAGCAATTTGTCAGCTCTACCACGCAGTGCACAAGTATAGTGTTAATCGCCTATCTTGGCAAATTTTCTCTTTATTTCTGATGTTTTCTAATTTCAGAAAATATTTTTAATATATGTTTAAAATGTTTTTAATATTTTTAAAACTCCCTTATTAATTTCAGTATAACAGTACAGAACACAACCCCAATTATATGCACATAATGAAGGTAGCATAGAACACTTTCATAGTAATGAACCTAGCCATTACAAATACTTTGCTAGATGTTTTACAATATTTTATATTCTTGAAAGTAAAGAAACCTACCGTTGAACTCCTGAAGTTAAAATAAATTGAAAATATATTACAATAAAGCGTCTTTGTCCACTATAAATTCCTTTCCTTTCAAATATTCTCTCCCATATTGTCAATAAGTGTTGATGACCCAAATATTCTCTTTTGTAGCAGTAGTTTCTATTCAGTTATGAACTGTCTTTTTTTTTTTTACCTCCTTTCCACATTTTGCCCTTCCTATCCATACTTTAGGTATCTAGAAACCATGAAAAGATCAATATCGTTCTGTCTAATCTAACTATTCACAGCTGAGGTTTTGCTGCACATAGAAATGTGTCCGCACCATTCATGAAAAATGATCTGGGGCTGCTGAAGAATCTGCAAATTTCATCAAGACTTTCATGAAGATAAACTGTAGTGGCTTAGCATCTGTGTGAATTCTAATTCTAATTTTTGTTGTGTTTTAACAGATTAAGGTTCAAATTTATTAGGTGTCACAGACATCACCTTTAGTTTTTTTAAAGCTCTGCCTTGAATGTGAGTCCTTTTATCATAATTGATAAAGTAAACCTTGTTGATATGTCTATATTCTCTATAGAAATTCTGATGTTACAGAATATCCTTGCTGAGGATAAAATTTGCATGTTTTGCTAAGGAATCAAGACACAAGTATGAAAAAAAATTGTAACTATTAAAACCATTAAGCTATAAGAAATTGTATTAAAGTATATGAGCTAAAGGTTTGCTCTAAAAATAGACTATTGACATGATTTTGCTAAAACTTGCAAACTCCTATTTGCATACTAGTGCTGTCTTAGTCAATGAAACTATGAAACATGTTAAGTTTTTACATTTACTTAAAACATAAGTCATTAGTAGCACTACAGCACTTTTTGAGTTATGGACCCTTCTATGATTGTTAGTATGCAACTTGATAGTGAAATAAATACATATATTCATTTTTTAAACTTTGTGCCAATTTGGTGTCATGCTGTGCCAAAGTCCCCAAATCTTTATAATTACTGACCAGTACAGAGGTGTATTAATGTCCCAGGAGGCAGAACAAACCATTTCTTATTCAGTAATATTTCTAAACATAATAAAGATCTACAGTATTGATGGCAGAGAAAATATTTGTGAAGATCCAGACTGTGATCATTCAGATAAAATACTTAGTTTCTTGCTAGATGTCTTGTAATTATCTCCTAAAGCTCATCACGTCCTGAAACTGAACATTCAGAGTTTAACATCAAGTATTTTCAAAGGGTCAGCTTAAATAATGCATTGAACATAGACAGATAAACACTAAGATAAATATTCTGAAGCAAAAAGTCTGATCAAAACTACCATGTGTCTTACTGGTCCCAGTGTGAGGGAGGCAGGTACAATTGCAGTAGAAATGTAAGTACAATGGTTTTGGTCCAAAGTGTCCTAGCTCTTGGAAATTGTGGTGTTCTGATACACCTTCTGACATGCACTCTGTTCTGGAAGACAAAAGATGTTACTCTGACAGGATCCACCATAGTAGCAGCATATGAGCAAGAAATGCAGGAGGTGAAAGGAAATGAACTGACCAGAAACAGCAATGCTAGTGCAGTGTGCCAGGGTAAGATGTTTGTTATGCTAAAATAGTCAAATTTGATAGCCTTCTCCACCCACCTTTCTAATAAATGTCGAGAATTTTAATAAATGGCAAGATCAGAGGATCTGGGGTTTTGAACAGTAATGTTGTTGATAAGGTCAGTTGGCAGTCAATCACAGTACATCAAGGTTCTAATGCACAAATGCTCAAAAGATAACACAAATTCATGTTCCATATGTTTTAAGAGCAATCTCAAACTACGATGTATGTATATAACTCTAGAGAATTTGCTCATACCAGATATAGTCTGATAGATACCTCACTTTTAATGAGAATCCTAGAGGTTCTGAGTTTGCAGAGATATGTCGATTCTCAATTGAATTGGCCATGATATATTTTTAGTACCTGGATGAATCATAAGTCTTAATTGTTGAAAACCAAGCAAATTCAGCTGAAGAATTTTGATTGTCCTGGGCACAGCATTGCCCAGGACTTCTTATTACATGATTGATAAACTCTATGTTATGTGAAAATTAAGAAAGTACAGCCAGCTTAACTACATGTTCTACACATGCTCAGGACTTTTAGGAAAATATGCTCAGTGGTTGTTTTCCAGAAACTCTGAAAATCCATTCTGTTAGATATTTGGAAAAATGCCCAGTTACAGGCAAAAGACAATCCCATAAGACTGTCTTAAGGGATATGGAGTTTAGTGATATACAAGAAATCTCATTATATGGGAAAAGTAGTAATGCTAAGTGGCCAAGGACTCTTGAAGGACTTTTGAAGTGGTAGAAGACTGGATCTGGTTGCTTAAAAGTGAAATTATTGGGAGTACCTAAAGAATTAAGGATTTTGTACTGAGAATCAGACATTTTCATAGTTACTAAAACATGATTTTCTAATAAAATCTAGCTTACAGGAGAAAAAAACATATGTAGGGAAAAAAATCCCATTTTATCATATTTCAAAGATATATTACTGAATGTTGCCATAAAAAATATCGCAATTTTATTGGCTTTCTGTTGCAGGATTTTGGTGGTGGTGGGGTTACAGGGGTGGCTTCTGTGACAAGCTTCTAGAAATTTCCATCATGTTTCATAGGGCCAGTATCAGCCAGCTCCAAGACAGACCTGCTGGCCAAAGCTGAGCCCATCCGCAATAATGCCTCTGTTAGTACTTCTGGGATAACATAAATAAGAGGAGCAATTGCAGCCAGAGGAAAGAATGTGAAGAATCATCTCCCTGAGGAGGAAGGAACACCAGACACAACATGTGATAAAATGACCACAGTTCCTGGTCCTGGGCCCCTGCACCACTGAAGAGGTGAAGAGGTAGAAAATTTGGGACTAAGGTTATCTCGAGAAGAAGGGAGGGGTGGGGGAAGGCTGTTTTACGATTTGGTTTTAGCTCTCATTGTCCTACCTTGGTTTGGCTTGTAGTAAATAAAACAGATTTCCCTAAGTCAAGTCTGTTTTGGCCATGAATAATCAGGAATGATCTCTCCCTGTCCTTACCATGACCCATGAATCTTTTGTTACATTTTCTCTCCCCTGTCCCACTGAAGATGGGGGTCATAGAGTGGCTTTGGTGGGCACCTGGCATCTAGTCAGGGTTAACCCACCTGTTCTAATTTCCACTGGCATAAAGTTAATTTTCTTCCTTGTAGCTGGTTACAATGCTGTCTTGCATTTAGTATGAGATAAACGTTGATAACACACTGACATTTTGGTTGTTGCTAAGTAGTGCTCACCCTAAGTAAAGGACTTTTCAGTTCCCCATGGTCTGCCACTGCACAAGACGGTGGGGAAAGCATAAGTGGGACAGCTGATCTGAACTGGTCAAAGGGATATTCCATACTATAGAATGTCATGCCCAGTATGTGAACTGGGGTAATTTGACTGGAAGAGCCAGCTGCTGCCTGGGGATTGGCCGAGTATCAGTCAGCAGGTGGTGAGCAATTTTAAGTGTGCATCTTTCGTTTTTCTTTTGTTTTCATTTTTTTTTTTAATTACTAGTTGTAGTTGTTGCTGTACTTGTTGCAGTTTTTTGTTTGTTTTTGTTGTTGTTGTTGTTGTTGTTGTTGTTGTTGTTGTTGTTTTGGTTTGGTTTAGTTTTTTTTACCTCGTTTCAGTTATTAAGCTCTTCTGATCTTGACCCACAAGTCTGTTGTTTTTTTCGTGATTCTCCTCACCATCTCACCAGTGGGTGGCTGCATGTGGTTAGACCAGGACACCACAACACTATCTAAATGATAAAAAAGGCATTAGCTTTCAGTGCATCTCGGCTCAACACATATCCTCAGAGAATCAGCTGGCCACAAAGGTATTGATAATAATTAAGAAAACAGCTATAATCTTGAAATCTCTGAAGAGACTGGTTAGTCTAAATAATATGAAAATTGAAAAAGTATGCAGTACTTTCATTCCCATCAGTTATTAACAAGAATGAAACAGGTCTCAGTTGAAAAAAACTGAGAGATGCTTTCATTTTTGGTGATATCTTTTTTCCTCTATCACTTGAAATGTTTACTTTGAAGACATATTCAGTGCCAAAATAGTGGGTATGATGTTTTTCTTATCATAATCAGATAAATAACCAGATAGAGTTTTCTTCATAAAATAAACAGGTACTGTTAACAGTAGGCTTATCAATAAAGAGACATTTAATAAACATTTTTAAGGATTAAGCATGAAATCAGCAGTTCTGAGAAATTCTGATGTTGCATTCTGAAGTCCTAGAAATGGTACCATTCCAACCTTGTTCCCAGGATGCAAAGAATCATTGCAAAGAATTCCACATATGGTAGTTGGGCAGCAAAAGTATTAAAATGCCTCACAGTAGGGTGCCTCCTCCCTTGGGATAATGTTTTGAGGTTACGTTTGTTGTTTAAATCTTCTGAAGAAAAAGTCACTAAATATAATTTAACTTATTATCACTGTTAACAATATTTTTTCTCCCTCTCTTCAAATGGGTAATCTGAAGGAAAAAACCCTACAAAGTTGCTGCAATATGTAACAAAATAAAATGCCCATCATCTTATTTTTGTTTCATTTTTTTTTTCTTGGTGCTTTCATAATATATGCAGTCAGTAAAAGGAAAAAAAAATCCAGAAATGACTGACACCAAACATAACTTAATGTTCAACCAGTGACATACCATGAATATTGTGTTAACATAGATTGTAAATTAGTTTCTCACCAAATGGTATGCCAGATCTTTTCACTGAATAAATGTATGCAAGTGATGTGCCATCATTCTATCACTGCCAGTTTAATAGGCGTCTCTTTGAAGAGAAGAAGAAAAGTGAAGGTATTCAACTCATTTCTTTGAACTTGCACATTCAGTATTGAACAGCTATGTTTACTAGGGAACACAGAGGCTTTTATTAAAAAGTTGTATGGAATTAACACCTACAATGAAGATGAACACAGAGGAAAAACAAGAGCTCTGAACCTAAGGACCTCTGACAGTACTGGGATATGAAATTCCATTCACTAGGGACACAGACGAACGAACAACACAGATGGGATGAGCTTATTAGGTCTGTACTCATCTTTTCTTTCAAAAATAAAAGCATAATTATCATTTTGTTTCAAATCAGTGTTGCAGATGATTTTGGTCTGGAATCTTTCCTTAGAGGAGTGCAATATTTTCCTTGTATGTTTTTTTGTTGTGAAACAACCATCTGAAACCTGTGAAGATAAAACAATACTCTAAAGCTCTTTTGTGTGATCCTAGAGCTGGCACAGCATTGATGCGTACTACTGAACATAAAACATATTGTGTCCACAGCATTTAGATTGAACTGTATGAGAGATCTGACACTGCAGCATGACAGGGCAGTGAGGGAGCGAGAGGGAACAGGAGATAGAGACAAAATGCTGAATTAGAACAGGTTAAGCCACGTTTGACATGCTATAGGCTAGCACAAAACAAAATCAAGTGAGCTTGGAGACAAAGCAGCTGCAAGCTGTAAAGCAATTTCACTTTGACAGTTTCTGAACAGCTACAAAACCACTCTCAGTTCTGGTGCCTCTCACTAGGATTATGGGATGGATGTCAGTTTTCTGTAAGTTTGTGGCTGAGGGGAAGAATCTGGGAAGGAAGGGAGCATCCCAGCTGAAAAGGGTACATACATAAATTAGCTTCACACTGACATTAGGTTTCATTTTACATGAAAGAAGGCTTAGGCATTTTGTTTCAGGCACTTTCAGTAGAAGGAAAGCCAATGCAAATAAGGAGTCTAGACTTCATTTGTGCTAGACCAATTTTTGGCTTTTATATGTTAGTCAAATATTTTGGTAACTCAGCTTGTAGAAGACATCTTTCTCTCTGTCTGAATCCTACAGAGCCTAAAAGTAGAATGTTTTAGGATATTTTTGGAACAGAACAGGGTCTCCTTTTAATTCTTCAAAACTGATGGAATATTTATCACTCTAAGTCAGGACATACAATTCAGATGTCCAGTTAGGCCTATTTTGGAACATAGAAGTTTTCCTAAAATTAGTCTTAATTACTCATATCAAGATTGTAATTCCTATATCCAACTAGTTCTGAAAGAGGGGATTCAATATCAAGTCCTGAACTAAAGGAGATATGTGAGATAACTGACTTTCAAAAAATATACCTCTACATGGGTTTTCTAAGAAATTTGAATGTTTTGTTTGAGCCTCTCTTTTTGAATGTTCAAGGAAAATATTTTTGAAAAATATTTTCTGTTTTCCTTTTCAGAGCATGATGTTAATAATGTCAGGATCATGGGTTTGATTCCTCTATGGACCATTCACTTAAGAGCTGAACTCGACGCTCCTTCTGTGTTCCTTCCAACTCAAAATATTCTGTGATTTTTGTGATTTGTTTTCAAAGGCAAGACCAGGATACATTATAGGAAAAAATCTGGGCTAAACAGATAAATGGGGATAGATTTCAGCATCATAAAGTCACCCCAGGACATGCCTAAAGAGTTTCCATGGTTTCTTCATTTCTCTGCACTAATTGCCATGAAAAATGAGGATATTCATAAACACCCCCCTGTCACAGATTTCTTCTCTAACCTCAGAGCATTTTTGAGGATCTGACTCAAAATTATTCCTTCAGTATAAGGACTATTATATATATGTATACACATATATATCTCTATATATATAGATATATTTTTTTTTTTTTGAAGAGAGAATTCTATGCTGAAAGAATGCCACTGGAATAAAAACTTAAAATCTCATCAATAGTATGCCATCATAAGAGCAACAGATAAACAGATATTTGTTGCTTTGAAAAAAACAATCGATGAATGAAAACACAAACATAAATTAAGGAAAAAAAGTCATATGCAACTATAAATCAATATCTAGTAGGTCTATATTTCAGGAAGTAAAAAAATGCTTTAATCCCAAAGAAACCTCAACCCAAACTCCCAACCTCAATAATATATAAGAAAAAGAATGAGATCTATAAGAAAAAGAATGAAACCAAATTTGGAATAAAAAGAAAGATCAAAAGCAGGCAAAAGCTTTTAGATATTATTAACACTGACTTTGAACAGAGTTTGTTTTTTTTTTTTTTTAATTTGTCCAATCAAAATAGTTCTCCATTGATTGAGATCACTGTTACAATGCTTTTTATTTTCTCTGTTATTTTTAGCATGTCATGTTAAGATGATTAAGTTTATTTCTCATTGGTCTGTAATTGATTTTTTTTTTCTTTTTAAAATTAAATGTATATATCTGTTTATATTCTTTAAGAAAATATCTGACACTGAAACTGAAGTAGTGTACTTAAATATATGAGAACTATATGTGAGTAAAGAAAAAAAAATAACCATTTACTCCACAATTTTGTCTGTTATTTATATAAGTGAAATTAAATCTAGGTCTTTGAGTATATGTTCATTTATCTGAGAAAAATTTTGTACCCACTCAATAAAATTAAAAATACAACATGAAAATTTCACAGAGAAATATGAAAACTACAATGGACACCTAAGACTAACAACCTAAAAAATAATAGAATAAACTTTTAATTCAGATTGGAAATTTGTATACAACTCTTAAAACATATGTCTTGAATGAATGAGTGTAAACATTTATAAATTAAATTGAGACTGAGTTTTTCCTTTTACATCTCTAATTTTTCTTGATGGTCAGACTTCCAGTTTCTATTGACCTTTTTTATGTTTTCGTTTGGGTTGCTTTTTTTTATTTTTTTTTTTTTTCCCATTAGGTTGGTTGGGTTGAGGCTTTTTGTAGATAGAAGTTTTTAAGTTTTCTAACCTTGTGGTAATTGATAAAATAATATTTATATGTCAATGAATATTATGCATAAAAACTTAAGGATTGGGAAGCCTCAGTAATTTTTTTCTTTATACTTTGTATCAATAAAACAGGTTCATTAATGTTGGTGAGGATCTTGGGGATTTTCTCTTCTATGGTACAAATTACATAAACATTCCTGAATTTTGTATTCCCCCATAGATGTTTTAGAGTTTTTTTAATCTTTTTTTTCTCCACTCAAGTTTGTCATCTATACTGACTTTAACATTGCCTTTAAGTCTACTTAGAGTTCTTAAGTGTTTAGAGTACATCAATTATCAGAGTAGCAAACAAACTGAGGCTGTCATCTCTTGAAATCTTTTAAGATTTGAAGCATTTCCAACATCAATTTTTCATAAAAAGGCAACCTCAATTCAGAAACAAGACTACAGATACTTTGACTTTCTCTGAGGTATTTTCAGGGCTAATGATAAAAATCTGTGCTACTTTCAGTAGCCCTAATGAAAGAAAAAAGTCCAGATTCATGTCTCCTTCAGGCAGGAACAAAGCCAGAATTCCTGCTATATTTAGATTTCTTTTTTTTTTTAATTATTTTTTAAACATGGATTTAATGCTGATGAAACATTCTTGACTTGAAATTCTAATTAATGCTGTCCTACAATGCAGTTATTCTAATAATGGCAGTAATGCCATAAATAGTTTTGTAATCTTTGTTGTGTATCAACCAGTTTATTTGGGAGTTGCTCTGCTCATAAGAGGTGGAGATTATTCTTCCCTTTTGCTGATGAAGAGTTGTTGAACAGACAGAATGAAACTGCTTCGTTGGTTTCACAGGAGAAATGAGTAAAAAACCCAGGGACTGAACCTGTACCTGGATTTGGAATCCAACTGGGATTCAGATGACTAAATCTTCCAGGTATCCTGAGACTAAATTCAGGCAGGTGAAGGCCTATTGTTCCTACACTAACAGTGCTGGGTTAATTTGGGGAGAGGTAGCTTGCTGCATTGACACAAAGTACAGTTCCTGCAACAAAAGAGAAGGATGATCATCTTCACAGAATCAGTGCTGAAAAAAAAAGGGTGTTGATCAAAGTTCAGTAATGATTATTGAAACAAATGTTCACTAATGACAAAAACTCCACAAAAATTTAAAGACTGTGTAATCAGGACTTGATGATATATGAGAAGACAAATCACAACAATGGCCACTGCTGAGACTCATGACTGGATGGATGCCAGTGAAGCTCTTGATTTTGTTTTTGAGATACAGGTGGTGTTCTCAAAGAGAAAGTAAAGAAACTAAGCATATATTCCCCTGACTTACCTTTGGAATGGGCTAAATCTAGTAGATCTTTTGAAAATCTGAGCCACCGATTTCTTTTTTCAGCATCATTCATTTGAATCTGTTTTTATAGCAAAAGTTTTTTTTCCATTGTGTAATCTTAAACCCAGTAAACATATTGTACAAATACATATCTCACACTGTCATGATTGTCTGTTGTATTATGCTGAATTTGTTGTCACACTTCAACAAATAGAAAATCCAGCAGCCTTAAACTCATGAAGAAGATTATTATGGCATAATTCATTAAATTGTTTGACAAACATTATCTAGCCAGGCCTTATGATAAGCAACACTTATTGCTTGAGTCCTAATTATTTCAAAGGTATGAAAAGCTGAGTTTCCCATAGCAACAGGGGAACAATTACACAGGTGTCATATAATGAAACATCTGTGTTGGAGTTTAGGACTTTTTTGGTTTAAGGAGCAAAGAAAATGCTTCCCAATTATGGGTAAAAGAAGATTCATCTTCCTACTAATTTGGCACAAATGGAAAGGTTAGGTTTTTAATTGCTTCAAAGAAGAAATTGGACTAATACAGTAAGAACAAAAGAGCAGGTCCTCAGAGTGCTGTCATAAAGAGCAATGCAGTCTCTAATTTTCTTTTAAGCAAAAGTAATCAAAAGACATTTATAGAGAAATAAACATAGCTGTGAGCAATCTGTTTCCACTCAGTGTGCTTAGACCTTAAACCTCAATCCACTGAAACTGGTTTTATGTGATAAGTATTTTAGAGCAAACACACAGCAGGTGCTTGCCATTGAAGTTTGAAGTTGACTTTTACACTTCCTCCCAAAGGAGCAGCAGATGGTGATTTTGCTCTCTGTACGTTCTTGGGAGGTAAGAAAGAAAGCAAACATGAGAAATTTGCTTCATTTTCAGGTGTCCTGCACAAGGGCTAACCCTCCACGTTACCTTTTCAAGTAACCTTTTCAAGTTCTGCTCATACAAGTTCCATTTGAGGTGTTACCAAGGAGGAGGCAGAAGCTGTGGCCTTTGCTGCTTGTGTACAGACTCAGCTGGGTGAGGCCTCTTCTCCAGGGGCCCAGGCACCAGCATGGCTCCTCACTATTTTTTTTTTCTTCAGCTCACTTTCAGACTTTTTATCTTCTCTTTATCTTATCCCTTTCAAGAACAAAGTCCCCTAATATCAGAGTGGAGATATCCTTCTGTGTCTTGTTATGCTGCTTGTTACGTAAAATCATTAATGCTGGAAAGAAAGAAATATCAAATTATCAACCATTTTCCAGGGTAGATATCACTGATAAAATTTTCAAAATCTAGAAGCATTCCTAAACTTAAAGGCTCAGAACTATAACATATTAAAACATGCATATAAAGTAGCTTGGATAATAAAAAAAATCAGTCAAGATTTTTTCTTTTCAGAAGAAATTTGGATTTTCTACTGATTTGTTTTTAGTGGGAAATGTTTATTTTCTTGGAAAGCTCTTGAAGTGTTTGCAAAAGAATTTTTTGGGTGAGAAAGAGTTTATTTTTTACTCTTCAGATACATTCATTCTGTCACATTGACTGACAGAAGAGCTAAACAAAGCAATACCTTTGAGTGCATGCCTTAACACAAAAGGATTACTCACGGAAGTTTTAGCAGTTGCAAGGGTGCAAATTATGGATAAAAGTCAAAATTCTATTTGACATTCAGTAAAGAGACAGGTTAACATTAAGAATGTCATGGTCAGGACACGGAAATCATCCTAGATTACAGAGGAAGATAAATGAGGTGTTGCCTTGGAATCTCTTCCAGGTTTTTCAGTTCTGTCCTCATTCTTGAAAAGTATTACAACAACCACATCATCTGTCTCCTGGCCTCCTGCAGGTGGAAGATCTATTGCTAATTCTATGGAAAAGAAAAGAAAAGAGAAAAT
>VZSE01000986.1:157930-172236 GCA_013398275.1 Promerops cafer | reverse complement strand
GGGAGGGAGACCCACCACCACAATATTTGCTTCAGCTTTTAACAACATTCATTAATTTCAAATTTAAAAATCTGAATTGAGAGGTGTAGAAAAACATTAACTTTTGTGACAGGATTCAAACCACTGTTGAGTCTTCAACTCATGTCAAAGTGAGACTCAAGTGGGCATCAGTCTTTCCTTCCTGCATGTTACTCTCTGGTGGAGGGGAGGCTGTGGTTGTTGGGCGAGAAAATAGCTGAGAAGTTAATCCTAGGACAGCACAAGGTCCACCTTTCTTGGATACCTTATAATGTCCCAAAACTGCTGAACTCCAGCAAAACTAGACAGTCATGATGCAGTCAGTCTTTGATGGGTCCTGAAAATAGGAGAGTCTTTAAACTTGCATAAGATTTTTTTTTAAGGGATACAGGCAGTTATTTGGATAGATAGGTAAACTGAAGTATTATAAGATAATGTCAGTTATGCCTTTCACTTGTGCCATAGTTGGCCCGGAGCAAAGAAAGTCAAGATTATCCCCGTATACCCCACCATTCTTAGCTAAGACCAGCACAGGTCAAAAAAATCTTCTTATTAGAGGGACATGACAAACACAGTAAAGATAGAGGCAGAATGCCTTCAGTCAGATTGCCTTTAAAGCAATTTGGATGCAGCAAACTCAAGTTACAGAAAAATTGCAGCTCACAGTTGTCATGCCATGCAATCTAGTAGGAAGAAAAGAGAAGTATTGCTACTAGTATCCCAAGGGTATCTCCAGTACTCTGGAGATACTTCATGAAAACTTGACACAGAAATGCTAACTCCACCCCACCAGCAACAGTTCTTTGCCATCATTAATACTAACTAATTATAAAGCTAGAAATGGGTTCAGTACAACACAAAAAAAAATTAGGGCAGCATTTAGCCTACTGCCAGGCCTGTGTTTCATCAGACACAGTAAATGTATCTGAAAGTGGCACTGAAGTTCAAAAGGAATAATTAATCTGAAATAATTTGTCTGTAATGAGCCCTCCCTTTCAAAAAGCTCTTAGATTTAGGTAGCCAAGTGATGAATCACCAGAAACTGGGTGCCTTATTCCCTTGATTAATTTTTTTCTTTCCTTCACTTAAAACTTTAAAATGTTATGAGTTACCACCAGCTTTCAGCACAGTTATTACTTTTTACCATGATGCCTTTTCCTGGGCTTAGAATTAAGAGCTAAACACGGTTAGAGAGGGGGAAAGGGATTTTACCTCGGTGTTTATTAAAGATCCTTTGTTCCAGGCAGGAGCACCCTGCAGAAGTGCCCGCCCAGACCGGTGCACAGAACCCACCAAAGAGCCCCCCGCGATGGTTTACGTATACAATTATAGATCTTGCATATCAGCATATCTGTCACAGGTTCCCAGTGGGAGTCTCAGGAGAAGCCCCCTCGTAAGGAATGCCCCCCCTGCATGGGTCTCTCTTAGTTTACAGGATGTGTTCTGTAGAGGACCTTGGGTCTGGGACTCTCTGACACCTTAACTATGAAGTTTCCAAGATGTTTAGTCTCTTGGCTTAACAGAACTTTGGGTCTAAGCTAGTTATCAAACTTAGGGAATTACAAGTGTGTGTGCTAGATGCAGTTAGGACACATAAAAGCTGCATAAAAGTGTATAGGAAGAGGGATATGAGAGGAGTATATGAAAAAGCAAAAAATCATCATGGCATCACCATAGTTTACATTATTTTGTTTAATTAATTTAAAAACTATAATAGTTACATGTTCAGAAAGAGGTTTTGGCAGTCAATCTTACTAAAGAATGAAAGAAAAAAAGAGAAAAAAGTCCTAGATAAGTATAACATTAAGCAGATGCGAAGGGCACAATTTCTGTTTATTAGCATAACAAATTCATCATTATTTTAGCAACAAATGTTTTTTGCCTAATAAAAATATACAATCTGAGAATAATTAAACAAATAATGTTTAACATATCTTACATTCACATAGTTAAGGTGAAATAAATGAGTGGGTTTACAGAGAAAGTGCAGCTTCATTTATTACTTAAGCAATGTTTTGTCATACATAATAATCTTAGCCTGGGTAGTATATTCAGTTCTTTGTGATCTTTCTACTTTTAATTTCTATGTGTTAGAAAAATGCAAGATTTTCAGTTCTTCTGTTTGATACTAGATCTGAGCAGAAGAGAACACTGACAGGCCAGATTATGTAATAATTATGAACAAAAGTAGAAGTAATGATATGACTTTTAAAAGGGTGGTCTGGTTGTCAATAAAGTGGCTCCACGTGTTCTATCCTCTAAACAATACAAACTTAGTATGAATAAATCTTATGAGCTACCTAGATAATAAATACAAACTGCCTTCTACTCCACTGCATGTCACTTTACTGTGATAAAGCTCAAGAGTTTGCAAACTTCTCATCCAAATGAGCAATTTCAGGAAAAAAAAAAAAAAAAAAAAAACAGCAACCCAAATCTTTTGGTTAAGGTCATTTGAGAATGTGAGGCCATGTCACCAAATGTTAAATCTGGAGTAGCAATGATCATGCAAAAGTATTCGAGTTTACTATTTCAGGTGAACAGCCAAGACAAGAAGATATACTGTTCCTGGGTCTTGTAGGAGGCCATAAAAGTAAAAACTTCAGTTTATTTTTCCTACTTTCTTTTAAATTTAATAAGGGGAGGAATAGAAGCTGTGATTTGTCCCCAAAAAATCCATCATTCACAAAGTTGATTCAAATAGAAAGATCAAATAATGGTAATAAATACACACAATATTGTAATGTAGTAATATTGACAGTCATTTCCACCAATATCTGCTTTACTGTTTTACATAGAGTTATGCAGACTCACCTGCAATGGTATTTGAAACTGCAGCAGTAGTTTGCAGGTGTGAAGGATGTATAGGTGCCTCATTATATACAGGTGCCTAGGCTGGGGAGGCAGGTTTTTTCCACAAGGATTTGATAGCCCCAGATGGAGAAAAGTGCTTTTGCTGTTTACCTTTGCACTTGGTTTCCTACTTTGAGTCAATTCACTTTTTAGGATAACAGTTCATATAAATTATTTCAACTTGGACATCCATATCCCAGTGTACTTGAAACAAATCAATAGTTTTCTCAATCCATTTTGAAAACATCATTCAACTCACTTCTACAATGAGACAATATATTTTAGCAAGGATAATATAGTACACAGGTTTTCTTATGTCATGTAGGTGCCTAATTTCTGTTTTTTGCATTCCATTCTCGAGTCAAAATCCTTTATTTATTAAGATTTTTGCTGATGAGAATAATAACTTCTTGTAATTATTATGTATTTTTCTTTTATCTTCTGAAGAGAGTTGAAATATACATGCATTGCTGATGTATATGTGTCTAGGAATTAGAAAGGGAAAGGCAGAATATTTTGCAGTTCCTGATGTGAAAGTGACGAATGAATAGCTTACTTTATTTTTGCTTAAAGCATTATTTTGACATCTGCACTAATTATATCTCAATCCCTTTTAAAAACTACCTTTTCTAAAAAAAAATAAATAGGCTGTCTTTCTGATATACATTGATTACAAACCTATCACCATTCCATTGCTTGGTTTCAGCAAAGAAAAAAAATATGACACATAAAAATGGTTTCAGCTATTCATGGCTAGAAGAAATAATTTTCTGTGATTGTTCTGTTGTAATATCATTTCTATTTGAAAGAAAAATATTTCTGTTTTAAGGAGGCAAGTTTCTCTCATTGTTAGCTTCACACAATCCTTATTATCTTTGGGTCTACTTTCTTTCAAACCTACATACAGCATACTATTCCATGTAGAAATTTTGTTGACATACACTCCTTGCTATTTATCCAGCTTACAGAATGTGACTAAATTTGCGTTCACTCTAAATAACATCAGATGTATTCTTTATGTATGAGGATTTCAGTGACTCCAAGTACAGGCTTTGCTTCATTTTTTCCAGAGATCTAGAGTAATTTTCAAACTGTATCCATGTTAATAATCTTGTTTTGTTTTTTTAAGTCTCCCCCATTTCAGTTTATCACACTGTATTGAAAAATACTACATTCAAAACCCCAAATTAGGAAATGTTTTGTATTGGTAGTTTATTTTATACTTTTAACTTTATATGTTAATATTGTCCTTTCATCTAAGCTCATCCCAGTGTCAGCATTGCTCAGTGGAATCAGCAGAGCAGTTCAGCAGTCTTGTACAGTGGAAACATTAGTGTGTTTCTGAAAGTTCTGAAAGTTCTCTGCATCAGCCCTCTAATGAGAGAAGGGGAGAAATCTGAGTTTTACTTTAAACTGTTTCCAACAGCTCTTTGGTCTTCCTTAGATTCACCAGAGCAAATCCTTCCTTGTCAAGTGCCTGGACCT
The DNA here is from genome assembly GCA_013398275.1 of Promerops cafer. Taxonomy (NCBI): domain Eukaryota; kingdom Metazoa; phylum Chordata; class Aves; order Passeriformes; family Nectariniidae; genus Promerops; species Promerops cafer. The sequence continues at coordinate 167,880 of VZSE01000986.1, read as the reverse complement.
TCAATGGAATCTAATGTCCAAGTAAATACAATGGTGTTGTCAGGAATTAATATGCATATTAATTAATGCCATCAGTGTCTGACTGTCTTTGGAATACAGCCTTTCCAGTACATTGTATGGGTCTCTTTAGATTTCTAAACAAAATTTACTGGTTTCTGTTAAATTGTTTTATCTAGGCAATGCTATGTCATGGTTCCACCTTTAGGAACAGTAATAAGCCAGTCTGATGGATCTTGAAGGAAATAGTTTCTTAAAGAACACCAAAACTTAAATCTTATAAGTAGATTTTGCATAAAATTTTATCATGTCAGAAAAAGAGCATGAGCTAGACAAAAGAGTAGTGAGTGTGTGGGTAAAAACTTGAATCACATCTATCCCCTTTTTGATTTACTGCTTTAGGGTAAGTTACATTACATAATTTGTTTTTGCAGAAGGTCTTGTAAATGTTAAAGCCATTTCTAGTGGTGAATTTTGGTAACTTGAAAACAATAGCTGATTTTTTGACAATTAAAAATAAAATCAGGGTTTATTATCATGCCTGAAGGGAATAGCAGTTCTTCTCAGCAGTATAAGTTGCTCAGTCAAGCCTTTGCCACATGAAAAATTCATTTGTCAACACATGTAGAAGTTTGCAACTACTGTCTCTATCAGAAACTAATTACCATGTGCATCACACTAAAAACAAGGAAAAAATCTATTTTCTTTTCATTTTAGATGTAATTCATAAGCTGTCATTAAAATGACAGGTCTGTGTTCCCTTGTTAAATCATCCACTAGGTAAACAACTGCTAAGTCCTGAACCTGGGGAAGAACAAACCCAGGCACCAGCATATGGATTGGGGGCCACCCAGATGGAAAGCAGCTTTGTAAAGGAGGTGGGGTTTCTGATGGACAGAAATTCAATCATGAGCCAGCAATATGTCCCTGTTGCAAAGACAGTTAACAGTATTCTGGGATGGATCTGGAGGCATGCATCCTGATATGCAGCCATCAGGTTGAGGGAGGTGAGCTTTCTCCTCTTCCAAGTCCTGGTGAGGCCACCCCTGGAGTGATGGGTCCAGTTCTGATCTCCTCAGAGCAACAGAGACCAGAACAGACTGGTCCCATGAAGCTCCACAAAGATGCTGAAGGGACTAGAGCATCTCTCACATGAGGAGAGGCTGAGAGAGCTGAGACTGTTCACCCAGAGAATAGAAAGCTCAGGAGTATCTAGTTCACTGGTATAAATACCTGATGAGAAAATGCAAAGGACATTAAATCAGACTTAATTCTCAGTGATGCCCAGTGATAGTTCTATGGCAATGGACATAAATTGGAAAATGGAAAATTCTTTTCAAGGGCAAGAAAACCAGAGGTTTTTACTTTGTGGCCAGATTCTGGAGCAGACAGCCCTACAAGGCTGGGCAGTCTACAGCCTCCAAAACCTGACTGTACATGGTCCCAAGCACATGATTTGGGTGATAACATTTTAAAAAGCACATGAATTTACCTGAAAAGAGTGCAAGTTTCAGACTGGTCTGCCAAGCACTGAGCAGTGCAAGAACCCAGATTGTAGCCAAGAATCCTGTCTTAAAATAATGTCCTTAAAATGATGCAGAAACACACAGGAAAAAAAAATGCAAAGGTCTGCAGAAAAAAAAAAGCACAAGAACAAGGTAGATATCGATATACAATTTTGCTATGGTGACAATGTGCTTTGTAGGTTATACAGTGAGAACTTCCTGCCTGGTTTGCAGAGCTGTATAACTTTTGTGAGCTTCCTCTACTTTGGTAAAAGTAAACCTCCAGACTCCAGAGGAAACATGATGTAATTCCTACTAATTTGACTTTACACCACCAGAAAACTTATTTTGATATATGTTTGCTACTTTATCTATATAGCACTACTAATCCCTCTGGCCCCTGGGTATAAAAAGAAACATTTAAGCATTACTTTATATAAATATATAAGAAGTTACAATTCTTTTCTACATTTAAAAAAAACACATCTTTTTCTGTAAAAATATACAGTTTATTCTGTGTATATGCAATAGGAAGATATTTTCTATGTTGGATTGCATTAGACTAACACATAGTGACAGAAAATATATAAAGTCCATTGATGTGAAATACACATTGAAGGCATTTTTGTTGCTCAGTAACAAAAACATAGAAAAGTTGGGAAAAGTTACATTGTGCTAAAAAAATTTCACATTTTATGAATAGTTTGTTATTAGCTTCCAAAACAAGACATCAGTTCTCACGAAAGTGACTGTAACATCATTTGTTTCACTATGCCTCAGGTAAAAGTAGATGTAATCTGCCACATGCCTTGCAGGCTTGTGATACAGACAAAGACATTTTGTTTTGTTGACTTTAGGGGTAATTTTTCTAGTTTGGAGTTGCTCTGCTTTTTTTCCCAGAGAAAAATGAGGCAAAGCACAGCTAATGGAAATCTTCAGCTGTAGATTAAAAAATTGATATAGCTAGAGTTTATAGACACCAAGTGAAAACTTGCATATCTTGATCACGTTTTCACAAAGCATAAAGGGACATATATTACTACAGATTATAGGTGAAGATTTTGCAACCCGGGTGCTAAGAGACAGCTCCTAGTCCAGTTCAGACTTCCAGAGGTTTCAAACCATAGCTCTTGTTGTTTTCTGCATGGCAAATACATTTTAAAAAGAGATTTTGGGGTTTATGCCTTGCATGAGTATTTGACAATGTCACTTAAAGGGCTGAAGAATGAGAAATGAGGACAATTTTTTCTTTTCCCCTCACGAGGGGAAATAAAATTCAACATAGGTGAGAAAAAATTGGTCTGTTGGGACAGGATTACCCGTTGTTGGTAATTTGGCCATGGACTTTTCATGTGATTCTCTGAAGTTTCTGAACTGTAGCTGGAATACCAAGGCATGTTTTGATGCTCAAATTGATTTTAAGTCCTTTGAGAATTTCCAGTCTAGTTGCTCCTAATTTGTCAAACTACAAATATTTGTAAAGGTGGACTCTTATGATCCCAGAATAGTTGGAAGTGACCTTAGAAGGTGATCTTATCAAACACTGTGCTCAAATAGGATTGTGTACAGTTAGTTGCCTAGATTCACTTCCATTTGGTTTATGAGTATTTCCAAGCATGGACACTCCACAACCCCTCTGGACAACCTGACACGTTGAAAGTATTTATAAAGAACTTGCAATGGTGTCTGAAAAGAGAATTCTAAATATCATACATAGAGTCTTTCCATCTGAAACAATGGATGTTGGACTAAATTGTGGTTCAGTTATGAAGTCTGCATTAAGAAATATAATCAGTCTGTCTGTTGTCACTAAACATGGAAAGTTAACTGTCAGCTATTGAAAATGTTCTTCCAGTACCCTCTGTGACTCTGCCATCAGAAGCTGAAAGTTCTGCAAAACCAGGTTTTGCAAGTGTAGATACCCTGGAGAAGATGCATGAAAACTGTTCCTCAAAGAATTTTGTAAGCTGTTTTTCAGACACACTTAAACCATAGTATGACAAATATATTTCACATAACTAAATTCATTTAGATTCTTGAGATGGCCTCTAATTCCTTCTTTTCTCTCATAAAGGGAAACAAAAATCCAAAATATCATCTTATAGATTTATTAATATAATTTTCCAGTCTTCATTTCCATTGATGAAATAAATTATTAACTGTATAACCGAGACATCTTAAATGGAAACAAATCTGTCATAGCTCCAGAGGGTAATCTTTGTGTACAATCTACAGTTCAATAGGGCTGATGAAATCCTTTCACTGAAGAATATGAGGACAAAATTATGTTTCGGTATTTTTGTGAGAAAAAAAAATCAAATAGGCCAACAAACATTTGGTTTCTTTGAAATTTTTCCTCCCTTTCTTGGGAAAAAGAAAAAAATTGCTTTATTTGAGTTTTTTGCTTCATTTTTTTCTTTCAGTTGTGAGGCCAGACTTTTGCTTAGAAATATTCTCCACTGTAAGTTTCACCAATGTAAAAAATGGCTTGTCTTAGAAGATAATGTAGGCTACATTTTCATGTCTTTTCTCATTACTCATGGTTTGTCTTTCCTGGGAGGCTGCATCATGTTAGAGAAATACTTCAATGAGAATGGTTTGTGATTTTATCGTAGACAAATCCTCACTGAAGAGAAGTGTTTGCAAAGCCATCCTTTCTTTCTTGTTCAACTGGCCGATGCTTAACTCATGTAATTTTCTTGAAGGTAGGCAAAATTTATGAAGCAGCAAACATAGAAGTCCAGTTTGCCTGCAAAGCCTTTATTTGTAGTAGGGAAGTACCTGTCAAGAACATGTTTCTGGTCAGTCTCCCAAAATCAGAGGATCATGTTCAATATCCTTAGATAAGAAATTAACATCTCCACAGAAACTGCATGCCACAAACCACACAACCTCACATTTTGTGCAAAAGGTGTAGGAAGTTCCTCCTTAACTGTGGTTTATATTTGAGAGGAAGTAAAAGTCCAGCTGAAAGCATATCTACCAATTTCACGTATTATCTCTCTAAAATGTATGTTTCTTCAGGTTGAAGTGCCACATTATTCTTTGCCTATGATAACGAAACCTCTGAAACAACAAAATTTTGGTATATTTTGGATTCTGCCTTTAAGGGTCAACAGTAAAAAAAAAAATTATAAAATCAGTAAAGAATAAGCAGAATTTCCTGTCCTAGGACTTCAGATTCATCAAAGTCTACCATGACAGCAAAGTAATTGCTGCAGTTTTCTACCACTCTGTCAACAGCAGTGAGGCCTTTATACTATATTATCCAGCTTATACTGTAGGTTTAAAAATTTCGATATTTTAGTGTCTCATGGGACGGGTGTATTTAAGCAAAAAAAAAAAAAAAAAAAAAAAAAAAAGAGTCTACAATCTTAGCAGAAATTGGAGGTTAAAAAGGTTTTTACACTCTTTGGTACAGGTTTGGATGGTTGCTCACAGGTTACTAATTCCAATTACCTAGCAAAACTAGAGGCATCAAGGGAAAGATGTGTTTAGGGTAAAAAGGGATCAGGTAATATCCCACAGTTGTAGATGAGAAGCAATCTGAAGCTTATTGAAACTGTTGTAAATATGATTTTAATGCTGAGACCACTACGAAAGCAGATGTCAATTTTTTTTCAATTTTTTTTCTTCCTTTTTTTTTTTTTGCCTTGTCCAACCATTTTCATACCTGTGTGAAATACAAAGTGCAACCTGTGCCTTTTTGAAATGAGCAATAGTAAGCAGAAGTGCATAATCACACAAGATGACAAAGTTCTAGTTAGTGTAAACTGTTTTACATTTCAAGAGATTCTTCACTGCCAATCTTGGCAAGCCTTAAAACTTAAAAATGCTGGTAACTCTGCCCACTGCAGCATAGCTGCACATATAAGTCTGAAGTTTGCAGTCCAGAGCAAAATAGAAATTTCATACATTTTTAGAATGCAAGATACTCTTGGCATGAACTTCAGTGGGAAGCAACTGAATCAGCTATGCTTTCCAGTGCTTCACTAGATCTCCAGTGTCACACTAGATGAAGTTAAATTATATAACATTTATATCTTAATACATTACAGACATTTTCCATTTATGATCATGTAGTTTAATTTTATTGCTGCTGATTTTACTATGGGAAGGTTGAACTGAGTTCAGACTAATGCTCCTATTTATCTGCAAAAATACGAGTGCCCTAAAATTATTACCAGTAAGAAACACTGAAGTTCCAAAATAAAATTTAAAAGTGTCACCTTCCTATGTAAGAAGTCTCTCTTCTTCATACAAAACATCCAATAAAAATAGTCTTCATTTGCTTTAAAACCTGCCACTTACAAAAGATAATCCATAATGGAACAGGAGATAATAAGATGTACTTCACCTAAAAAAGTGTCATAATGCTTCCTGCTTCATAATGCTTTGGCAGATATGAAACTTGTCTCTTTTATTGTGTATAAAGTAAAGAAGGGAATATTGTACAATCTTTTCTTATGTTAAAATCTTAATGCATTCAGTATTCTCGGTGGACAGCTTCTGGGCAATTTATTTATTTTTATAGTAGATAGGATTTATTTTGCTATTCTGTTGTCCAGACATAAGCTAGCTAGGCCTAAAAAGCCTAATCTTTTTTTTTAATACAGCTTTCTTTAAAAAAAGAAAAAAGAAACCCAAACAACCTTAAAACGCTCAGATTCCTAGTTTTCTTCACTTTTACTTTATAGTCAGCTGTCTGATTTAAAATACCATCTTGAAAAGTAAAAGGAAATTCACACTTCAATTAAATGTAAATCAGCTCTCCCTTTTCTCTTAAAAATGAAGGACTAGTATAGTTTTTTCTACATGAAAAACGTCTTTAAACTAGGAGACAGATAAATGAATACTCATGAAGTTATTTGGCACATAGCGCCCTCCCAACTCCTTTTTCCTTTCCAAAATATGGGGGCTGTACATTTTGGCACATGCACAACTCCATCAGCACCTCCTGCAATTGGTACAATGTCATAACAGCAGGCAAAAAGCAAGCCTTGGAAAATTATTTTATAAAAATCATCCACTGCCCATCCAAAGAAGAGAATTATCATGATACTGTTAGTCACTTAGGGTAAAACATCAGATGGAAGTGAATTAGCTAAGAGCTCAATGGCACCCCAAATTCAAATTCTCTCATTACCGTTTTTCTAAAAGTCAAACATGCAAGATGATTTCAGATCAATTTGGTGCAGATGCATAATTTCTGTTAGCTCAATTATAATTCCTTTGGTAGATGTAGATTTTTGCAAACACTTTGCCTTCCTCTCCCATCCACCTTTTCATATTGTTGACCTTAACAGTCCATTGTGAAATTTCACTTATGGGTTATCTTTATAAGCCTCTTTCTTCTATCATAGTGCAGTTCAAAGCATTCAGCTCAGAGTCCTTTTTGTATGCTGGATTGTTTCTGTATGGGAAAGGTATTGCTTTCTCTATGGAAAACAAAATGAATAGGTGGATATTCTTTTGTGGGGTCTCTTTTTTTTAAAATCCCCTCTCTTTTCTTAAGCAGGCCAGTTCAGAAATATGTACCCAAATTCTTTTATTCTTTGTCTTTGCATCTCAGCATCTGAAGATCAAGTGGAATCTGTAAGTAGGAGCACTTTTAGATGACAAAGCACTGATGCTACAGTATTGCTTCCTTTCACTAAACAAACTGCTCCCAAAAACTGGGAAAAAATGCTACAACTCAACAAAAGAGGGCAAGTGTCCTTTTCATGAAGTATTCCTACAAGCATAGGCACAGAGAGAAATTTTCTTACCAAATTATTTTTCCATAGTCAGTGGTTGCTACTTAGAAAATTTCACATGGCATGCTGAGTCAGTAATTTTTATTTATTGAAAATGTATCTTTATAAGATGAAATATCCAAATGAAATTATAGTTATTTTTGGCAGAAAAAAAATTAAAACTATAAAAAAAAGGAAGGGTGTCACTTAAAAAATCAATGAGCAAATGTCTTTGACATTGCGTTAATTTTTTAATTGATTTTCTTCTGATTCTGCCTTTGAGGGAAATGAACTCAAATTTGGACTCTGATTATAGTGCAGTAGAACACGTGACCCCTAAACTTTCTCTAAGTAATTATCCAAAATTCTAATGATAGTCTCAGATCCATGAGGCTTTGCACTCGGCATAACAGCGGGTGGTGAGGAATTTTCTTACCTGCTTAACACAACCTCTCTCTTAAAGGAGAGGATTTTCTCTCCTTTAAGCACAGATCAAAGACAGAAACCAAAGGAAGTACAAATAATGCTAGTCATGCTGGATAGGAAACATTGTCTTTTCATAAGTCAGTCACTGTACATAATGGATATCTCAAACAATGCTTAGAGTGCAAAGTATAACATATAATTTGCAAATTTGGGAACAGAACGTCAAGAAGTCTCAGAGGAAATTTAATTAGCTGGACATCTCCTACAGTCTAGTAAGCTACAGCTCCATTAACCATTGCCATATAACTCATGACGCTGTTTGTACCTCTCCTGCCTCTTTTGTGTAAACCATCAGTGTAAAGCAGAAGAATGAAGGAACTGCCCTTAAAACTCCTGGCAATGTGCGACACATTTTCATACTCAGTTTGGGAAGCGCTTGTGCAGGATATGACACTGAAAACCATCAGCTCCATGCTTTGAAAGTTCACTAGCTGTTCACCTTACCTTTTAAACAGAACTAACAAGACCATCATTGTAAGACAGAATGAAGATAAAAACAAAAAATAAAACAGGAAAAAAAATCAGACCATGTTTGAGGGGAAACTGCCCTGCCTGTGAATATCTATAAAGCAAAAGGACTGAACAAAATTAGAAATTATGTAACAAAGGACAACTGATTCCTCTTTTTACAACTGCAGATTTGTGTATCTGGTCCTCAGGTGCGCCCCTTAACCTGCAAATATGCTCAGATTTTCCCATTTTTGTCATTCCTCTCCATAAAGTGGTCATACAAGCTTACAGAGCTGGAACTGGATTTCTAAGGGTGAAAAATATAGTGATTTGCCACACCATTAATTCTGCTGGTTATGAATCTCAGCTTTGCTTTCTTGCCATAGGGTAAAACCACATTCAGTTTTGAGAGGCAAACAATTAAAAATGTATTATTTATTAGAAATTTAATAAAGGAGCCTGTAGGCTCTAGACCACTAAAAGGAATGTTGCAGGAAGATTTTGACAGAATATTTTACAAGTGTTTGGGTTTTTGGAGAAAAAAGCCTAAGGTCTGGGCAACAGATTTATTAGATGACTATGAAGATTTCACAACTGCTGCAAATCCAAAATCCATTTTAAACCAGAATTACATGTAAGAGCGCTTTGTGCCCTAATGTGCCCTAATGTCATGCCAGGCACAGGTCATACTCATACCTATCTATTTAATTAGCTTTGGAAATCTCTGTTTTTTATTTTCTCTTGCCTATACACAAGGCAGCGGGGTCAAAGCTGTAGAGCTCTGGCTGTTTTTAAGCTGCACACCTTTGTGTCCGAGACCTAGCCGCTGTGGCAGGCTGATCGCTGATCACCACCTGCAGACTTCTCCTCCCTGAAACCTTCCTGCAAACTGTACAATGTGGGAGTGTGGCTTGGATGGGAAGAAGTGGTCTAGGTCATCTGAGCCTGAACCTCCCCAGACTTAACTGAAACACTGCAAAGCAGATGTAGAAGAAAAGCATGATGCAAGCCCCCTTCTCTCATGCTCATTTAGTACAAACACAGGTTATCACAACTCCAGGCTGCCCCACCAGGAACAGGAATTCCACCACAAACTGAGCTAGTTGTTTGCTCAGGTCAGAAGACACAACGATAGGGCTAATGTTTGGAGGAAAGTCATTGTAGTGGTTTCAGTTCTAAACCGGGCAGAAACTCCAATTCGTGCAGTGGTTTAGGTTCGCCAATTCGAAATTTCCCAGCTAATGCATCAAATAGTGTAGGGGTTTTTGTGCTGGCCAATCACAGGTGCACTCACTAGGGTGTACTTACTCATTTCTTGCTGTGAGATGGGATTAGGAGAAAGGCAAAACAGGCTCAAAACTTAAAAGGGTATAAAAAGAGGTTTATTGACAGTAACTAAAGGAAGAAAAAAATGAGAAAAACAAACAAACAAGCAAACAAAACCCTTCAGAATCTTCCCCCCCACCTTTTTCTTCCCCACTGTCAAGGTAAAGAAACAAAACTCAGTATTTTCAGTCAGTTTGCCACCTTTAAAATAGTCTTTCATTAATTTGCTTGGGGAGAGAAGTGCCTCCTGCAAATTGTCATGGAGACTTTCCACAAGAAAAAAAAAAAACTAGTTCTCTTCTGATTTTCAACTCTCATGAATAGGAGCCGCCTGGGGAAACCTGCAATCGTAGAAGTCCCTCCCATTTTCACACAGCCTTCCCACAGCTGTGTGTATGGGCCATGTCAGCTTATGGGGTACCAGTTTAAAGGTGAACTATTCCAAAGCAAA
>VZSE01000986.1:54987-153938 GCA_013398275.1 Promerops cafer | reverse complement strand
TAACAGGGAAAAAAGAAAGGGAAGGGAAGGGAAGGGAAAAGGATAAAACAAGAAAAGAGGAATAGAAAGGTATTTTTCTCTGAACGGTACATTGGCTCCTATTGTTTCTCAGGGGAGTTGGAAACACATGGAATCAACATTTTTTTAATCAGACACCACTTTCACTTTCCAAAAAGGTAGAGTGAGGTAGAGGAGAGCTGCATTTCCCCTGTGGGCACGTTGGCACTGACACACACTTTTCAGTGTTTGTAGCAGGAAACACCACAGTACCATTCAGAGATGGAAAGCAGACCTCAGGGACTGACTTGACAAGTGTTGTGTTCTTGTAGGATATTCACTGTGTTTTCAACATGTTTTAATTAAACAAATTCTCAGTAAAATATTGATGGTAAACATCCTGAATTAAATTCTCCAAGAATCAGCAGCACTTTCCAGCTGTGAAGGAATTTTTTCAGCCCACTACATCTACAGTGGATGGAAATAGATTTCAAAATCAAACAAAGCCCATGAACAATGTAAAAGCAGGATTTACAGTGACCCCTGCGTGGTCTGTTTTCAATAGATGCACCTCATTAAAGGCCCAGATGACAGGCTTAGGTAGTAAAGTCAATACCTTCAGAGTTGCCCTCAAAATCTTTCTAAGATTTTAAGCTACCACCATTAGCAAAGTGTCTGAGATTCTTCCCTAAGAAATCGATAGCAAAATGACCATCAGAGTCCTATGTCTTACCGTATTTTCTGGTATCTTTGTCTGAAAATGTGTTTTATCAGTCTGTTATGGGTGTGCAATTTTATCACAAGTAGAAAACCAGATTTCCTAGTTACTGCTAATGATATCACTATTGTCAGTAATAGGTTCCTCAAATGAAACATGTATGTACACACCTAGGTAATATACTCAAATCTCAGTAGTACCAAGATATCAAGTAAATTACTCAGAGATGACTGCCTTCCTGAAAGATGAGAAAATATCCTCAAAGCATCAAAGCAAACCATGAAATATAAATAAAAATCATCACCCTCTCTGACAAGTAGCCCACCTGACAAAAAGTCCGCTCCGTTCCTGAAACAGAAACTGGTAGCAAGAGAAATAAAACAAGGAAGGAAGGAAGGAAGGAAGGAAGGAAGGAAGGAAGGAAGNAGAAAGAAAGAAAGAAAGAAAGAAAGAAAGAAAGAAAGAAAGAAAGAAAGAAAGAAAGAAAGAAAGAAAGAAAGAAAGAAAGAAAGAAAGAAAGAAAGAAAGAAAGAAAGAAAGAAAGAAAGAAAGAAAGAAAGAAAGAAAGAAAGAAAGAAAGAAAGAAAGAAAGAAAGAAAGAGAGAAAGAAAGAAAGAAAGAAAGAAAGAAAGAAAGAAAGAAAGAAAGAAAGAAAGAAAGAAAGAAAGAAAGAAAGAAAGAAAGAAAGAAAGAAAGAAAGAAAGAAAAGAAAGAAAGAAAAGAAAAAAAGGAAAATCCCTGGCCATATCCATGAGGTTGACATGTACACAGTGAACATGGACAAGATTTACGAATCTTTCCATCTAATGGTTTCTCTGGAGGAATTATTCTAGTTTTAAAAAATTAAGTAAATAACTTTCTTTCGAGCTTTCACATGCAATTCTCGGTTCTGACTTTTTTATCTATCAAGCATAAATTGCTAATATCATCTCTGTCCTTTTTTTAAGTAAAGTCCTTGTGTAATTTACTGTGTTAACTCTGACTTACCAGGCTTTAGGCAACTCCAAACTATTTTCTTCAATAACGTGTTTATGCCTGAAGAGGTTTGATCACATTTTCTCTTGAACCTCAGAGTCTTGGCACAAGACTCTTGGATTGGCACAAGCCACAGATTCAATAAGAACTATTTCAGTCTTTCTGTTTTAAACCTACACATTGTCACACTAAAGCCTTTTACCTCAGAATGGAGCAAAACACTGTTCCAAATGACTCTGTCAATACTGCTGTTGCTATGCTTCTGAAATACCCAGGGTTAACAGGATACAATGAAAACACAGGTCAAGTTGCAAAAACTGTGGTATCTTCTCCTCAACCAGACTGCATTGTTTTTCCATACTAAACAATAGTACTCTCTTTGGTGATAATGAAGCAGATTTTTATTTTCTTGATACAGAGGGCAGGGAAAGCATCATGGAAGAAAAGGCAGAGTCTTCAGAAGTGAATGATGCTTTTCTAAGCTGAGCTTAGAAATACCAAATGTGTATGACTACAACACCCTATTCCTTGATCTTTTTTTCACAACCAACATATTCACTACTGACCTGAGTAATTCCAGTCTCAGCTGGTGTCCTTCAAGACAGCTGTCAAGTATCTCCAATGTCCTCTGAAGCCCTGATCCCTGCAGCTGTGCAACTGACTGTTTAGACTTCCCAGTACTAAAGTTACAACTGCCCAGATACTGATAAGACACAAGCATGAAGAGCAGCTGTGGAGTAATCCTGGGAGAAGTTCAAACACACAAAGAGCCTTCAAAACAGAGAAACACACAGTAAGAACTTGTGTGGATAAGGTCCCCATGCAGAAAAGCCTAGCTGGTGTGCTGCACTGCTGGAATTTCAGTGTGGATTTCAATTGCACAACAAATTTTTTTTTCATATAATATATTGGTGTTGGAGCTTTTTCCTTTCATCATTTCTAGTCTTATTCAAGAACATTCAATTAGAGATCTGAAAAACTATAATGTTCCTAGAAAGCAAAGTATCCTCTACTTGACTTCTAAATGAGCTCCTGCAGCAAGCACACAGTTGTCTCCCTTGTATTTATAAAACGCGGTTTTATTATCTGATGTACAGGCAGCTGCACTGATTTCCCGAGACAGAATACATATATATTCACCTTGCTTACGCACCTCCTTACAAAGATCATGTTCTTCAGCACTGTGTAGAAGACAGACTTTTAAATGAATAATTAATAATATCCTGTTTCTACTTTTGTCCAGTCCATGAGGGAGCTGTCACCTCTTAAAAAGGGCCAAAACTCCTTGGTATGCTCTTGAATTCTTTCAGTAAAGGTAAAAGCTTCATCTGAGTAAAGTTCTTCAGTAATATGTGCCTGGAATATCTTCTCGAGATATTCCTCATAGGGATGCTGGTAATACTACCCATAAATTTCTTATGCTTTAGAAAAATGCTGACAGTAGTAAAGTTTTCAGTGAGAAGACTGAATGTTTGAGATGTCCTCAAATACAATTATTTGTAAAGACTTTGCTCCAGTCAAAGAAAATTTAGTTTGCAATCAAAGCAAATGAAAGCATCTGAAAGAAAAGAAAGTACTTGAAAAAAAAGGTAATTTCTCTGAGTGAATGAGGGAAATTAGGATGGCACATTACAAGTCTATACAGAATGTATGAAAAAATAGGAAATTGCTACTGTAGAAAATGGAAGTTGGGCTTGAGCCCACTGAGGTCAAGAGTGAGGAGAGAACACAGCTTCACCATTCTTCTCCCTGTCTCTTGAATATTCCCCAAGTCTGCCGGGGACATGCTGTAGTGCAGTGATGAATCTAAGGCAAAGGACAAAGCGGGATAAACTAGATCAGCAAACTTAATAACACACAGGGTTTCCTTCTGGGAAATCTACAGCCACTTCATAAATCACCATATGAAACTGCAAACTGGCAATGTGATATAGATTGTCCAGGGACCAGCAGAAGATCAGACATGAGAGTGGTATAGAAGCCCAAAAGATAAGGGGCTAATATGTGAGCCTCAAACACCAATAGCCAGCTGTCCAGCCAACTGAGGACTGTTGGCAAAAACAGCCAGAGATTGATGGAAATAACAAGCTGTGAGAAAGAATGGAATGTGGGAGAAGGGGGCCATACATAGGAAGAGCAGCACCTTCCTGGGACAAACACCTTTGTGCAGGCCGGACAGCTGATCAGTTGGATCTACGCTGGAACCAGGACTGTTGTTCTCTTTATCTCTCTTTCTTATTTTTCTCTCTCCTCTTCTTTAATTCCTCTCTCTCTCTCTGCCTCTCTTACTTCTCACCCCAGTCCTTGATCCAAAACCCACTGCTATGTGATTATATTAGGATCAGGGACTAACATGCCAATTTTCATGCTGAGTGTGTTATTTACTAATAAAACTTTGCAAGCTTTTGCAAACCCTCTGATTTTTTTCATTAATTTCAACCCTGAGCATCTGTGAATCTTGGGTGCTCACTTCGCCTTAAGGGTGGGACGCCACAGGTGTGGATGCAGCTTGTCATCTCATCTACATTAAAATGGCCCATCAGGATTATTTCTTCCTCTCTTTTTATTTCAGTTGTTTAGCATCTAATCCTTATTACAGGATTATTTTTCTAATCCTCAGTAAATCACATATGGAAAAATAACAGCATTATATCCAACTGACAACACCTTTGCAAACTTTGAAATCCCCTTGACATGGTTGTTTACTAACTTCCTTCTTCAGCTTACATTTCTCTTTCCCACTGACTTTGTGCCTATATTTGTATGTTTATATGTATATTAATGCACACATACATGCTTAAGCACACACCCATATATTTATACATCCACTCCAGGGGCCTATGTTATCCATTCCAAATGTAAGGTGAGGCTATTCTGACTGTTAAAAAAAATCACCACTTCAGTTTAATGAGAAAGATAATAAATAAGCCTTTTAAATACAAGTTTAAATACAAGTCTGCCAGTTTCTTTCCACTGATGTTAAGTATATGGTACCTCATAGAGGATGAATTATCTCATGGGCTTGGCTATCAGAAAATTAGGTTTGACTCCTTAAGAAAGACCATTGCAGTGTACTCGTAAGTTGAGAAAGCACAAAGCAGCTCTTATGCTTATTTGCTTGCATTATGACCCAGATAACTGCAACCAAAACAGGCTTTCTGGATGATGCAAAAAAATACAGGTAACCAGGAAACCAGGCCGGTCTAACCAAAGCAAAATACACCCTGAAATATTTAGCAACAGAGCCATAGTAATGCTCTGATATGCCCCTCTCTCCTATTCTCTCCCCCAAGGAAATGCAGAAGTTAACTTAGTTTTTGGGTCTTGAGGTTTTTCCACATTTTTTTGGTGAGAGGGAAGGGGGATAGTCAATGTATTAATGGATTAAAGAAAAAAGAATCAGATGTTTAGAATATTTAGCTCTCCAACTGAAAACCACACATCACCACTAAAATGACCTTGAAAAAGTGTCCTTGTTTGTTGAGAAAACATACAATGAATAGCATTTTCATGTGAATATTTGTACTTTAGAATCCTTCCAAAAGGATTGTAGATTTCATATGTTGTAAGCAGTCTTTGCTGTCATTTGAATGACCTTAGCTACTCTGTGGTGACATGAGGAGGTTTGTTGCCTCTCACATTTCATCACAAGCCCTTTTTTACAATTAAAGAACATAAATTATGTGAAAGCTTCATCTGTGTACTTACCCAAAACGAAAAGCAGTACATTAGCAGAACAAAGTGTCACTGTCACTTATGTCAGAGTAATGGAGTTGTTGAAGACCATTGAACCCAGATGAGCACAAAGTGCAGCCTGGATTTCCAAAGTAATGTCTGGAGAAAACAAGTTGTGCTTGATGAAGTGTGTCAGTTTCCAGTATCTGCTGCTGTGAACTTGTTGCATGTGGAGACTGTGCATCCCTGAACTACGAGCTGTACAAGTTGTCAACTTACTGTTGGCAGCACAATGTTTGCCTTTACAATTCAACACAAAGCTATTATTAAGAGATTTAATTTTAGCCCCTTGCAAATATGTGTCTTATTTTTAGACCTTACTCTGCCAGAAACCATGTAATCAGAACGGTAGTGTAGACTAAGTCACACACACTCAGAGTAAAAGTAATGAAACAAAACAAAAAAAAAAACAAAAACAAAAACAAAAACAAACCAAAAAATTTCAGCACTTCTTTCTTCTTTTTGAACCTTTCAAGAAACCTGCTTTCTTTCCTGCTATATTTGAAGTGGTCTACTTGTGCAACAATAAAGGAATGAGCAAACAGGCATTATCTCCCCATTGCTGTGGTAAATAATTGTCTTTGCATGCTGATCTCTTGCTAGGACATTTTATGATTTTTTAAAAAGTGAAGAAGGATAAATTAAAAAATCATTAAAAATGAAATTGCATCATGAGGCCTTTTAATTTCCCCACAATTTATAGGACTTGACTAAGATCACCTAGCATCTCATTCAGCACATCTCTTTGTGAAAGATGCTGGGATGTGAGGCATATCAAGGAGAGCCTGCACTTGAGGTTTTGAAAGTCTTCAGCCCTTGTGACAACTCCACAGAATTCTCAGCTACGCACATCATTACAGCAACAGTCTGGTAACACAAGCCAGACTTGCATATCAGCTCTGTGATAGCATGGCTTTGCCCGCCCATATATCCTACTTATCTTGTCATTTCCCAGTAGCCTAGAGATGTACGTGCAAAATATTTAAACACATGAAAAAGCAAGCAAGTAAGAAAATAAATAAATCTTTCTTTGACAGAAATGGGCTCCACAGTCTAACTCTTGTATGTTTTTTTGTATTTAGCCTAATTTTAACAACTAAAACAATCTTACTGAATCATTGAGGAAAGATAAAATTCAAGTTTTGTGGACTATTCCACAGTGCAAAAAGAAGAAAGGAAAAAGTGTCAATTGAAGCTATATTAGTGCAAGAAAAGAAAACACATACAGAAACAGTGGGAAAAAGGAGAATAAAACTTAGAAGGATCTAGTGAAAATAAACTTAATACATCAAAACTTCAACTCTCCCAGCTTAGCTGTTGGCATACAGGTTAGCAAGGTTTTCAACTAGATTTTTTCTTTTAATGAACACATTTAGATTTCATATACGTAAAGAGGGATTCAAGAATTTACAAATTTAAGTTTATGAATCTATATGAGATGAGCAGTGGTAATTTGGGTTTTGACACTAAATGTCAATAAATTCCAAGGGAATTCCAGGGTCCATTTTTATTATTAGTTATTTAGTAGCTCTAAAAAGAGCTGAGAAGAAAGGGAGCACATTTGTGAAATAAAAGCTATGCTTGAAGGCTTGGATTTTATTCTGCACAGGGAAAGAAATTAAAGTGGACCTTAACAGAAGGAAATCTATTTTAAGAAGAAAAATATTGCCAACCATATTTAGTATAGTTCTGTAGAAAGAATTTAAACCTGTACCATAATTGTTGCTCAGCAGTGGCTTGTGGGTAGATCTGTGCTTGGCACTATTTCATATAAGTCTCTTCCTATAAGAGTGTACCTCTAGTCCTAGGAGAACAACAACCCAGTCAAAAGGAACATGGATACATAGGAAGACACTAAACATACATAATTATAAGAGAGAACCATGAACATTTCTGTCTGCGTACCCTTACATGCTGCTCTAAGCAAAAACTACGGGTTGCTTGGGTCTGTTTTTTTTACAATTTGCCTGGACAACTATCATTAGAAACAAAGCTACAGAATAATATTTTCAATATTTTCAAATGCAAATGAGGGACTTAAATTATCACAGACCTGCCATAAAGAGAGAGGCAAAAAATTAAAATGTCCCTTAGACCTTGAGGAAGGGTATTATAAATCAGCCATTTGCCTGCTACCGGATCAGACTTTGCCCAAAGAAGAGATTTCGCATTCTGAAAATAAGGTACTTTAGGATTAGTGTGTCTTTAATTTTAGGTATTTTGGTCTTCATACCATGTAGATGTTATTTATAATATTAATAAAGTTTATGAAGTTTTGGAACATTTTGCTTTTATAAGCTTACAGCAAACAGTCCTTTGACAGCTATTTGGCTGTTAAGAACAATATCATAAGAAAGACTGGGTTTACACAAACCAGAATTTTTTTACACTGCTTCTTCCCTTTTCATCTCAGGCATGTTCAGTACTTAAAATATTTTGTTATCTTAACTGCTTTAGTTAAAAGAGTAGTATGAAATTATGTGCCTTCCCATATTTACTTGCAGTTCAACACAGTAGTAACATCAAAAAGATTTGCATACTGATTTTTTATTTCTTTCTGACAAACACAGCTTATTTTCTTTGAAAAGCTATAGCAGCATAAAAGGATTTTTAAGCATGCAGAGAGAATGGCATTTGACACCTCTCAGATGTTACAGTCAAGAAGGTTGTAATAGAATGACTCTGCTTTACTCTCATTTTGCCTAATTAGTATGCTAAAGTCATTTTTGCTGTGCAGTGTAGCAGTTTGACACACAGGAAAATTAACTAAACCTATATTTGTTATGGTTGCAGGGATAGTCTAGTAAAGTTTGCCATTAGTGACGTCTTTGGGACCCGTGAAGCACTAAGAGTGAAATTCAGTGCTCTGAGAAGACTAACACAGGACCTGTTCTTCATTCAGTGCTCAACATAGCACTTGCAGACACTTTAGGCTTGGGTCAGTGATGTGAACAAGATTAAATTTTATCCCTTTGTGTGGAAAACTGTGGATCAGAAAGCTAATCATCTCAGTAATGAGAAAGGATACTTCCTATGATTGTGAGAACAAAAAGGTAGAGCAGTTTCAGGAATATGTGAGAGGGGGAAAAATACAGCCTCAAATTAGGCCACATTTTGGGTGAAGAGCTTTTTTATAAATATCATGAGAAGAATGCCCTCAACCTTTCAGCATGTAAGCATGTAAGCAGAGCAAATAACAAGCTACCTGCATCATTACTTGTGCAAGACCGTGAGATATGCTGAATATACATCTTCACTATTGCTAGCAGTATCTAGAGGAAACAAAGACTGTACTATATTTAAGTGTCTAGGACTTTGTTCTTGTTCTTACTACTATTATTGATTAATCATGATGTTTTGAAGTACCTGTTATGGGTAAGAACAGAGTGAACAGAATTGTCCTCATTTGCATACTGAGTCCATACCATGCATTTATTATGGTGCATATTTGGTGTCTAGACATTCTTCAGTACAGGGATAACTCACTGCATAATCTGGTGTGAATTCAGAGAATTTTCTGAGAGCTGAAATTTATCTGACTCTCTGAGAAAAAATTATCATGAGTGAACAGTCTTCATGTTAATCAAAGCAGAATCATTCTCAGATGCCTCATTTGCATCCTCTGAGTACAAACAAATAAAGACAACTTTGGTACAATAAGGTCTATAAATTAGACCTTATTGAGTGGGTGTATTCTTGTCACAAAATTTCATTTTCCTTGAAAACAGTGAGGTTTGCTGGAAACAGAAGGGCCGAGTTCCCCATCACAGGCTCAGAGGAAAGGCACCCAGGTGCACATCACCAGCTTAGTCATCAGACACGATGACTAAACTGGGTCTGAAAGACCCATGGTGGTACACAAGGAAAATGTCAGGTGTCTTGAAAGACTATACCCCATTTCCTTATTGTCCTTTTGCTGCTTTTTTTTTTCCTTTTCCTCAGTTCTGCAGTCAAGAACTCAAAACCACAGAATTTTACTGAAGTGTGTATTATTTAGTCTAGCATTCTTGCTTGCAACAAGGATGAATCAATGGGAATTAATTGTTTCACCAGAAGCAATGATGCAAAAGAGGTACAGTGGGCAGATGAGTGACGTGTTTGTGCAAGAATGTGTCCTGACATTTAGAGCTAAGCCCCTATTTAAAAGCTTAAAATTATGTTTTTCTACATAAGGGCAGAGCAGCAGGCACATCCAGCTGACTAAACTTGCTCCAGAATTTCAGAGCATTGCAAAGACTTAAAACAGAACAATACTTGCCCAGAAAATTCTTTTTTCTGTATTTGTGAAGAGGTTTATAGAAAAAAAATGAGGAGGAGAAGGGTGTTTAGAAATTTTAGAAACCACAGAGAGTGAAAATAACAACAGATCATAGCAGGGTGCCAAAATCTTGTGCATGAAGCACAGGGCTTCATTGCTTTACAGATCTGGAAGAAGACAGTAGTCACAGTATCACAGAATCACTGATTAAGCTGAGTTGGAAGAAACCCACAAAGGTCACTCTCTAATGGCTTAATGCCTTTCTAATATTGTGGTGGCCAAAACTTAACACAATATTTTTAATAGATCAGCTGCTTTTCTACTCAAATTGAGCAATATTGGTTAGCACCCTCATTTTGACTGGAAGAAAAACCCCACCAAATATCCTGTTTAGCTTACTTTTTTAGCTAGATATGACATACTGAAAAGAAAGTCCTCTCCAGACTGTCGGTTCCCAAGAAAAAGTATTGCTAGAAAAATGTTTGAATGCAAAATCCCTTTAAACACAAGCAATGCTGCAATAAATTTAGTTGAAAGAGGACATAAATGATAGGAAAGAATTCACTGTGTATTACAGTGAAATGCAGCTTCTACTGAGATATGTGACATTTCACATTGGAAAACAATATACCCATAGTAACAAACTGTGAGAGACCACCACTGCTAAGGGCTTGTGAAATCCTGCAGGAGGCAAAATTTTATGTGGATATTTATAGAAGAGTCCTGTACTGACTAAAATGGATGAGGGATCACATGTGCCAAACGAGCATCTGAAAGTAAAATAAGAAAAATGGGCTAAGATTAAATCAGAGCCAGACAAATCTGGAATACCATGATGCCTCTAGCAGGTCTGGAGTACAACCTTGTTTACATAGAATGGAAAAAGCATAAACACCCACAGGGCTACTTCAAAATAGCAGCTAAGTACTACTTCTAAATTGTTCCCCATATGAAGTCAGGATATGGTACAGACATAGAAAGAGAAAAGATTATGACTCTAATAAAAATATCATGTCCAGACCTATGGAATTTAAACTAGAAATGAGATACAGGTATGAAAAATCAAGCCTGACATTTAGTGATATGTGTGGTGCACATGGTACAACCAAGTACACCTGACTTAATTTGAGGGTGGCATAGGACATCTGCAGGAGGCAATCAGCAGAGGTGGGAAAATGATCTGGCTGAAGAGAATGGATGCACTTGGAACAGAGTGACTCCCTGGACTGTTGACCACCTTCGCAACTCACAACCTGACCAGAAGACCTATGGATGGAAATTTTACATGAGTCTGGAGACTTCTTCCGAGTATATCACTCAGCATGACGAATGACTTCCAGAGATTACCCTCAGTGGTTACTGCCACAAATCCAGTCAGTTTGAACAATAATAAAATGTTTGTCAAAAGTATTTTTAAAATGTTTGCTGATACAGAACTGATCACATAGGAGAGTCTTTTGTACAGAGGCAGTTAATATGGGTTTTGCTTGTGGTTGAGATTGACTATATTGAGGGATATCAATAAAGGAAGAAACATGCTTATGTTGGGGTCCTTATACAGAAAAAATCAGCTAGATATAAGAACAGAGCCAATAAATGTTTTGGGAAGCATCTCCTGGTCCAATAGAGGATAGCTCTGAAGGGGGGCTTACAGCAGAGACTCCTGTTGCCATCCATGTAGTTGTTGGTCACCTTGTTTGGGAGATTTCATTTCTCATATTAGCATTATGTTGTGTCTAAATCTCAATGAAGTGAGTTTAAAGTATAAAAATATCACTGTCCAGAGTCTGTGTAACAAGACAGTTCCATACTTTGGACTGTGGAATTCAGAGTATAATGGGCTACATTTCTAACACATTAGCCACCTTGGTTTAGATTGACAACTGGAGATACTCGAAAGGAGGTTATTTTATAGGAATGGGCATTTTTCATTTGTAAAAAGAAAGCCTCTTAAATATGACAAATTGGTGACAAAGAGTACAGTAACTGCTGGAGATTACGTAGAGTCCCTTGGCACGCTCAGGTAGAAAAACCTTAAGAACACATTGAGGTCAGCGTATCTACTGGCAGGAATCTAAAGTGGGGAATTTATAGCATTACCATGTAATAGCAAAAAATGTTATAATAATAATGCTTTTAGACAGGCATGCTGGAACAAGGTATAAACAACAAAAAAAAAAACGAAGTTGCATCACAGACACATAAGACTTCACTATAAACACACAATAAATTCAAGGTGACACTGCTTGAAGATAAATACAGAGCTGGTGAAGTTCTATTAGGAGAAAGTATACAGTAGAATTCTTTGTCCTTTTACAGAGACAAATGGAGGGGCAATATATCTCTTTCTTGCATAATTGATACACCTATCAGTAAAATACCCAAATACCTTTAACAAGCCATACAGCAAGTAAAGAGGAGCGAGAAACAGGAAAAAGAAAGAAACAGCATACAAAAAATACCATGAGGGTCTTAGACACAAAAAAACCAACACTCTCTAGGAGCTAAATAATCTAAACGAGCTAGATAATCTAAATATACTAAATAATCTGGTTCATGAAGAAAAGGTTGAAATAAATTTGGGTGCCTCCCACACTTAGAACAAAGCAGAGTGCAGCAAAGATAGGATGTAAAAGCAGGTATTAAAACCAGGTTCTGGGGTCTGAGTCTGTCACTGAGATGCTATTTAAGCTCAGG
Organism: Promerops cafer; assembly: GCA_013398275.1. Taxonomy (NCBI): domain Eukaryota; kingdom Metazoa; phylum Chordata; class Aves; order Passeriformes; family Nectariniidae; genus Promerops; species Promerops cafer. Next base: position 141,558 of record VZSE01000986.1, on the reverse strand, counting down.
TGATTTCATTTCACTTGTATTTTTTTTTAACTTTTTTTCTTCTCTTCCCTTTTCTCTGTCCCATCTTTAGAGAATCACAGATTAAGCTGAGTTGAAAGAGACCCACAAGGATCATCAAGACAAACTCCTGGCCCTGCACAGGACAGCCCCAAGAGTCACACCATGTGCCTGAGAGTGTTGTCCAAGCACTTTTCAAGCTCTGTCATGGTTGGGTGCTGTGACCACTACCATGGGGAATCTGTTCAAGTGTCCAGCCACCCTCTGGATGAAAAACCTTTTCCTGATATCCAGCCTAAATGTATCCTGGTGCAATTTCAGGCCATTCCCTCGTGTCCTGTCACTGGTCACAAGAGTGTAGACATCAGTGTCTGCCACTCCTGTTACCCTCATAAGGAAGTTGTAGACTGCAATTTGGTCTCTCCTCAGTCTTCTCTTCTCTGGACTGAACAGACCAAGTGACCTCAGCCACTCCTCATATGAGTTCCCCTCATGGCCCTTCACCATCTTTGTTGCCCCTTTCGCCATTAATATATTTTTTTAAAAAATCTTTTTATTGTCCCCCACATTTCTGGCTATCTTCAACTGCAACTGAGCTTTGGCCCCACAAATTTTCTTCATACAGTGGGATGCAGTATCTCTGAACTCTTCCCATGTCACCTGACCTAACTTCCATAGGGCATATACCTTCTTTTTTGCCTTATTTCCAAGAGAAGATTCCTGTTCAGCCAAGTTGGCCTTCTGCCTCACCTCCTTGACTTCCAAAATGTGGAAATTGCCTGTTCTTGTGGCCCTAGGAGGTGATGTTTAACAGGTGACCAGCACTGATGGACCCTAGATGCTGCCAACACATTTTCCCAAGGGTCCTTACCAATTTCCTGAGCAGCCTGAACTCTGATCTCCTCATGTCGAGAGCTGAGGTTTTGCTGGCACTTTTCCTTTCATCAAGAGAGATTTTAAACTCAGTCACTTCCATGGTCACTGTGGCCAAGATATACACCAATTTCCACTTCACTCATAAAATCCTCTCTGTTGACAAGAAGTAGATCAAGGGGGGAGTCTTTCCAAGTTAGGTGCCTTAGGACCAACAGGTTCCATAAAACTGTCACCAAGGTTTTTTAAGAATGTTGTAACCTGGGTTGCATCAGCTGTGTGATGCTTCCAGTTAATTTCTGGCAGGTTGAAGTCCCTCACAACATCAAAGGCTCCCTCATAGGAAGTGTCCCTTAGTTCCTCAAAGATTCCAGCATCATTGGTCTGGCTATAGGTCTATATTAGTTTCCCACAATGATATCTGCATTATTTGTTTGCCCCTTGATTCTTATCCAGAGGCTCTCAACTGTGCTATTGCCAACTGTGAGCTCCATACATTCTAGCCCGCTATTACAAACAGTGTCATCCCTCTACCTGTGCCCTGCCTATCCCTCCTGAAGAGCCTGTAAGTGTCCCCCATGGCATCCCACCCACAAGATTCATCCCACAAGGTTTCTCCTATGCCAGTTATATTGTATTTGTGGGACTGGGCCAAAGGTCATCCCATTTGTTCCTCATGCTGCCTGGATTACTGTAGAAACACCTCAGGTGGTGCATTGTTAGCCAACAACTTGTGAAGCAGATTGAAGGACCCCATTAGTGTTTGTTTCCTCAAGATTTGGCACACAATCCCATTGTTCATCCCCGGAGAGCCTGATTTTGTCCCTTTCCCCCTTCTAAGCTTGTTTAAAGCTCTGTCAATGAGCCCTGCTAGCTCCTGTGCTAGAATTCATTCTTCCCTCTGAGATAGGTTCATCCCATCAGGTGTCAGTAGACCAGGGGCTGAGTAGATCATCCCATGGACAAAACCCCAATATTTTTCTGATTACTCCAATCTCAGAGCCACGTATTGACCTTATGGATCTGCCTATTCCTATCAATATTACTCCTTATTACCAGAAGGATAGAAGAAATCACTTCTTCTGATCCTGGTCCTACTACCAATTATCTCCAGGCCCTAAAGTCTCTCTTGATTGCTGTCACATTTCTCTTTGTTAGTTCCTCACTGCCAGCTTGAACAATAAATAGCGGGTAGTAATCAGAGGGCCTTACTAGACTGGAGAGTTTTCCAGTAATGTCTTTTATCCAATCCCCTGGGAGGCAGCAGACTTCCCTGTGAGTGGGGTCTGCATACAGGCCCTCCATTCCCCTTAGAAGGGAGTCTCCTATTACAGATACCCTTCTTTTCCTCTTGATAGGTGAGAACGCGATGTGGAGGACAGGTGGTGTTGCTTTAGGATACCACTCTATCCCAGAAGGACTTCCCCCACCTCTTCAGCTGTCTGGCCTTCTAGGTCCAGAGCCTCACACCTGTAGTAACAGGTGCCAGTCCTACTTTTCAAATTCTGAAGTGGAGGAGGAGATTGATATACGAGCTGCTCAGCCTGCTGGCTCCATATTGAGCACCCAACATGGTGCATACCTGGAAACAGAAATGCCAACACACATTTGTTACGTCTAATGAAGAATCCATTCTCATACAACATAAATGGTGTTCAGTGCAATATCTTCTCTGACATGTATAAAGGAACAGGTCTCTGCACTGAAATCTGCAATCAGTGCAGCAGAGGTGTCATTTGGGAAGTTTGCAGGAGAACAGTTTCCCTCACAACCCCCTTGAAATATGGCCACGAATCAGTTTGAAAGCAGCATCTGTTCTGAACGCATCAAAAAATGTTTTGTACCATGTGGGGAATACGAAACAAATGGAGTCGCAGAAGAAACAGACAAATCTAAGCAAGTTCCAGGGAACTCGGGAATAGACAAATTTCTGAGAGAGCACAGAACTCATATTTCAGTATAGGCATTATTTTCTTTTTAAATTATCTCATAAAATTGAGAGATTATTAAATCATTTATTTGACAATAAGCATTTAATTATTTTGCTCAAAGGAGATAAAAATAACCTAATTAAAAAAAAACAAGAACACAAAGTCTTCTGAATATATCTAAAGGAAGAACACTTGATGTAATTTATCTGGACTTCCAACAGACTGTGATAAGCTCCCTTGTGCAATGGAATTCTTAAGTGCTGCACTACTAGACTAGAAACAGGTGGTGAAATTTGAATGGTACTGAGGTGAGAGGAGTTCTGTTATTGAATTCATTGAGGTTATGCATTTAGCCAGAAAATCCCTGTGGGAATGAATGGTCACTTTCCAATTTGGCAAAAACATCAGAATGCAGTAATCCATGCATCTCTGCTATGATTGGTTTTGTAGAGGATAGTTATACAAATATAAATTAAACTCTGCAAGCAGGGATAGGACTGAGACAAAAACAGCAACATGAAGCAAGTTAGTTAATATTTAATAAGATTTCACAGAAGCTACCCAGGATAGCAGAACAAATTTCAGTAATAAATGCAAGGTCATGCTTTTTATGAGGACCAATCTGAACCATTGATCAATGCTGTTTGACTCTATATTTACTAGAACAATTTAGAAGAAAACCCAAGGTCTGTCACATAACTAAATGTTTATGAAAATTTTTGCAAAAGAGAAACCACTCAATTGCTGTTTGAACAGATGTCTGGATTCATAAGCATCTCTTTGCTCAGGTTCCTCCTCCAGTTTAGCAGAAATGACACATCTGTCATCTCTCTCCTCCCAAGCCCAATAATTAGACACTGAAAATGCAAAGCCAGGAAGTCAAACCAAAGTAACAGAAACATGTCTGTGAACAGACTTGCAGTGCAGCTTGTAATATTTGCTTACTCAGAAAACACAAATTTTTCAGAGATTTGTTATTCAACCTCTTACATAGATGAAGGTCAGGATTAAGGGGCAGAGCAATATGGGTGGCATTGTTGTGGAAATCTGTTGTAGACCTCTTGACCAGGAATGTGAGGTAGAAACGGCCTTCAGGCAACTGAAAGAAGTCAAATGGTCACATGCCCAGATCCTCATGGAAATATGACTACCCCCATATCTGCAAGAAGGACAACATAGGGCAACATAAACAATCCAGGAGGTTTCAATAGGGCACTGTAGTCGACTTCCTGTGGAGCTAATGTGAGGAGGAACAATATTAGACCTTCTACTGACAGCAAGGAAGGACTGGCTGGGAATGTTGAGGTGACCATGAGACAGAGAACTTCAGAAACATGAGTACAGAAGAGCAAAAACCAGGACCTTAGCCCTGGGCTTCAGGACGGTAGATGTAGGCCTGTTCAGAGATCACTTTGGAAGAATCCTGGAATATGGTCATGAAGAGAAAGGAGGTCCACAAGAGCTTGCTAATAGTGAAGCTCCAGAAAAATCCATACCAACATAAAGGAAGTCAAGCAAAGATGGAAAGAGGCCTGCATGGATGAATAAGGACTGACTAAATTCAGACAAAACCCCAAAGTGTTCAAGAGATGAAAGCAAAGGTATGTAACTTAGGAGGAATATAGAGATACTATAGACATACTTGGAGAGATGAGTTTAGGAAAGCTAAAGCTCACAGGGAATTAGATCTCACAAGAGACATGAAGGACAACAAGAAAATCTCGTATGGGTAGGTGCACCAGCAGCAAAAAGAGGGCTAGGGAAAAGGTGGACTTGCTGCTGAACAGGGCAGAGAACGTGGTGACAAAAATACAGGATAGACTGAGGTACTCAGTGCCTTCTTTCCTTTGGTATTAGCTGCTAGGGTTAGTCCCTGGAAATCCCAAACCCCTGACACCACAGAGAAAATTTGTAACCAGGAAGGCTTAATCTTAGTAGAGGAGGATACTCACATTAGGAAACATTTAAACAAAACAGACTTACACAGGTCCTTGGTGGATCGCACCCAGGAACGTTGAGGGAGATACCTGTCTGATGTCATAGCATGGTCACTCTCAACTATCTTTGAAAGGTGCTGTCTGAGAGAGGTCCTGGTCTGCATTATGAAGCATGTTGCCAGTCACACCTGGATTGCTCGTTCACTTTCTGGGCTTCCCAGAACAAGAAAGACATGCACATACTGAAGCAAGCCTAGTGCAGGACCACAAGGATGGTAAAGAAACTGGAGCATCTCTCTTGTGAAGGGAGGCTGAGAGAGCTGGGATTGTGCAGTCTGGAAAAGAGAAGGCTCAGGAGGTTGTGGATACATATTTAATATATAAATTGAATATTAAATATATATATGTATTTCTACAAATTATTTTTATACATATGAAATATCTGATGGGGGAGTAAAGCTGATTGGAACCAGACTCTTCTTACTGGCTCCCTGTCACAGGACAGGAGGTACAGGGGATAACATGAAACGCAGAAAATTCCATATAAATATAACAAAAGCAGGGGTTTTCACTGTGAGAGGGATAAAACACTGTAACATGTTCCCTAGAAATTTTCTGGACCCTTCAGCTGTGATCTGGACCCTTCCACTGTGAAGACATTCAAACCCCTAAGGGACTTCAAAGTCTTACCTTAAAGCAAGGAAGCCCACAAAAATAGTACTTAAATAGATTTGACACTTTTTTATTCTCAAACAAAACTAGCTAATTTACCCTATTCTTACACAATACAGAAGTGTCTGAGCTGACAGAGCTGAAGGCTGTCACAGGGACCCAATATGTGAATGTTCTAACTAAAGCAGCAACTGAGAAATATATCTTTTAAAGCAAATATTAAACAATCTTTAACTGAAAGTTCTATATTGTAGTGGTTTTGATTCACCAATTTGAGATTTTCTGGCCAACGCACCGATTTAATGTGGTGGGTTCAGTGCTGCCAAATGCGAGTGCACCCACTAGAATGTACTTACTCATTTCCTGCTGTGAGACGTGATTAGGAGGAAGGCAAAGCAGGCTCAAGACTTTAAGGGGGTATAAAGAGAACTTTATTAACAGTAACTAAAAGAAAGAAGAATCAGAGTAAAGCCTTCAGAACACTTCTCCTCTCCCCTACAACCTTTTTTTTTCCCCACTAACAACGTCCAGAAACAATTCAGTCAGTTTATCACCTCTAGAATAGTCTTTCTTCAGTTCACTTCGGGAGAGAAGTCTGTCTTGTCATGCTATGGAGACTTCTCTACCAGTAAGCAGTTCTCTCATGACTTTTAATTTCCATGAATAGCAGCCACCCGGGAATCTGCAATCATGAGGTCCCTTCCATTTTCACAGCCTTCCCACAGCTGTGTTTATGAGCCATGTCAACTCACGGGGTACTGTTTTAAGGATGAGCTGTTCAAGAGCAAAGGGGTTTTTTATCTATCTCCGAGATCATCTTCATCTCTGAGAACACAGGTCTTCTTCTTTCCCTGGGGACAAAGGGTTTTCATCACTCTTGTCTTTCTCTGTTCAAACTTCTCATGGGATCACAGCTACTTCAACATCTGCTTGCATTAGCATAAATGCCTTTGCTCATAACTACAATTTGAACGCTTCATCTCCCCATACTTTTTAATGAGTTACAGAGAAATGAGAGTGATGTATCAATTACATTCTTCTCCACAGCCTTACAAGAGGATTTCACCCCAAGATTCAGGCATCTCCTCATTATCCTTTCATCTGGGTCTTGACTCTTTCTTTACTGACTTTGGTGTCTTCATGTTGCTCCTCTACGTGTCTTCACTCTGTCCTTTTCTCGCACCCAAGAGAGGATTGAAGGTCTACAAGTCTTATCTGTGCACTGAAGGAGTTAATATCTCACCCAGGCCTGCCGATGGTCACGTGATCCCTGCCAGGCGGTGCCGAAGCAGCTGTGGTGATGGATTTCAGGCTGCCCTGGGGGATCTGCCAGCATCTCAGGGGGCCCGGCCAGAATGGCACCGGCCACTCTGGCTGTATGGCTGGTCTCTGGCCCCTGCTTTGTTCAATGTCAGCTGTGGGCTTATGGCTTCTCCTCTCCTTGCCCAGCAGCTGTTGGGGCCAGGCCCGGCCTCCATCCTGCCACACCAGCCGCAGTGGAGGGGGCGTCGCCAGGCCTGTAGCCACTCCCGGGGCCCGGCGGACCCCAGCTCGGCCCAGGCCATCAGCGGGGCAGGGCTTAATGTCAGCAAGGTGTTATCAGCTGTGGCCCGGCCCTACCTTGGCTGGAGGCCCCACGGCCTCCCTTCCCCTGCCTGGCTACCAGTCTGGGAGGGGAGGAAGAACGTCTCTCTCCAGACGCCAAAAGCAAGACAGCTTCTTCCCAGGGTTTGTTCATTTTTTGCGTGTGTGTTCACAGAGGTGTGTTCAGCTTCCTAGTGGTTTAACAAGCTGTCAATATTCAAAACTAGTCACTAATTGGTTTTGTCAGGCTTGGAGGAAACTGCTAGCAGCTTCTCTTAGAAAATCATTTTCATGACTGGCTCCTTCCCTCCTCACCAAATATAAATTAATGCAAAACCAGCACATATATGTTCTACTAACAGTGTTTACCAAGATGGTTTACTGGTACATAGGGACAGTTCAGTTGCATCCATCCACAAAACCACTTGCGTGACAATCATGGTGTTCCTTGGTGACCACAGGTTTCTTGAAACATATGGGTTTGACTATTTAATACAGATGTCACTGCAAATACATGGAAAAGTTTGAGTCCCAAGAACTATCACTCTGTCACTCACAATATGTAACTATAGGAGAGTAAATACTTGCATTTGTCTGCTTTTCAGCCATGGGGACATCCACAGTTAGCATGGAAATTTCCAAGGATCAAACATGACATGCTCACAAAAGGTGCAGATGTGTTTTTGTGAATGCACAACTCCACCAAATTTCTATATTATTTTAGAAATTTAGAGGAACCTTCTTGGTAATTTACTCTACTGATATTTGCACTTTAATGCTGGATCCCCTGAAAAAATAAAATCAGAAATAAAACAGCACTTTGTTACTAGAGAGCATATCTGCTTCACACTACAAGACCACTATATATAGAGAGTATGCACACGAAGGCCAAACTGTGTGACTCATGTGACTATCAGTCAGGCATGTAATTACAAACAGGCTCCATGTGGCTGTCTCCACATTCAGAGGCTCAGTGTCACCACTTTCTGTATTGCAGTGTCAGGCTGCTGAGCATAAAATTGCCTGAATGCATTAAATGCCATTTTACTTCCACTAAAATTATAAAATCATCTTTCAGCATGACAGAAAAAAGTGGTTAATTAAACCATTTAGGAGAAAAAACCCAACACAGCCCTGTTTCCTTTTCATAGATATACCTTTTTATTTTTTCTGAGGCAGTGTCAGACATGGTGGAAATGTCAGTGTATTGGAAAAGACTGCGTCAGTTGCAAAACTCTTTCTGATTTAAAGTAGTTAATTTGTAGGGTGAGAGGAAGCAGTTGCTCCTCTCCTGATGGTCAGGAGACAATACTTTCTGTAGCAAAAGGGATGTTTTGTTGGTTGGTTCTTTTTTTTTTGCAAATAGATCCTAACAGTAGTAAACCTGTCTGTATTGGAGGCATGCACTGAAATCAGGCTATCTCAGCCATGATGCATTCTTCTGGAAAAATTACTGTAGAGTTGAGAAAAGTGGTAACAGGACACTAGTAGTTATTGTCCCTAAAGTGACTGAAAGGCTATAGCTGTGATACAAAGTGATAGCACGGCCCAGACATGCTAATGAAGGAAGAAGAAATGTGCAGTGAGTGAGTTACGTGAATCTTGTAAAAGCCCTGAAAATCTACTTCCAGCAGGTATCACATTTGTATTGATGCACAGTATCCTCAATTAGCAGAGATGTAATTATAAATTGTATTATTAATACGGAAGCTAAGGGAATACCTTAACATATGGGAATGTTGCTTGGAAAATTTCAGTGGTGTGGTTACATGGCAGATAATGCTAAGTGTCTAACAAGGCACTGCAATTTTTTATAGACAAATTGAGGAAGAAATATTGTAAAGAGTATCTTCAAGGCACCTAATGTGTTGATGTCTGGCCTGCCAGCTGGAGAACTGAAAGGTGTCACAAAATTAAAACATTCTGGCACTTCATTTCTCAGCTGAGGGTTGGTGGCGTGGAGAAGAGGGAAGGTGCAAAATGAAAGTATTGCAGAGGTTCTTTCTCCTAATGGCCAATTTGGGAGTGTTGCAGGCAATTAACAGGCAGTGTGCTGATTCAAGAACATATGAAAAATTGTTATATGCAATATGTTCATTTGGGATACTGAAAAAACTAAGTCTCCAAGTTATTAAATTAGAATGTTTATATGAAGAAACAATAAATACAGTGCTGTCAACTAGTCTCCTGGCTGGAAGGTTTCATTGAGTGAAATTTCTGCATTAATTTTAGTGCTTTCAGAGAACAGCACTGAGGTGAGTGAAATATTTCAGCCCTGTAAGAACTGCAAAAGCAAGTGAGTCCAGCACAGACAGAAATTAATACCAGTCACCTTCCTTTTTTACCGAGATTGATAACACCTTAAAACATAAAGGAGTCCCCTACACACATCTGTGCTGAAAAAAAAAGGAAATCACAGCATAAAGGTTATCTTTATCTGTTCATTTTGATAAGTGGTCTTGTTTTATACTTAAAAATTACAGACCTTTATTGTTTTTTTCAATACAATGTTTATTTTGGAATGGGCTGTATCTTAGCACATCAGATAGGAAACCCAGAACATCCCAATGCTGATACATTTAGCTGCTTGATGATTACTCCCATGGTCTCATTTGTAGGGAAGCAACCATATGTTCTCACTGATTTTTTTATTCTGAAATTTATATCACCAATTATAGGCTCATCACTAACAAGACAAATTCTCTCTTTTTTAAAAAAATTTCTCCCATAATACTAAGGTAATATGCAATGCCAGTCCAGATCTTTCTTTACATTATTCTGCTTTTTGACAACAGGAGGCTTAAATGTCCAGCTTCTGAAACAGTCCCATGCTTCTTACATTCAATCAATTTACTCTGGGTTAATACACTAACACTTTATGCTGGTTGCATTAGAGATTCATATTGCAATGTCTTTTCATGAAATAAGATACATTTTGTGTAAAATGGATCCTGGTTTTTAATCACCTTTGTTGCATAGCTTTTAATGTCTTATTAGTCAAACAATCCATTTGAGCATGGCAAAATCATTTTGAAGTCTTCAGCTCTGTCAAAGATAAGACAAAATTAGGAACACACGTTCCATTTCCCAAAATTTATATGCCAGTTAGCCACTCACAAACATCAGTCCTGCAACTCGCACAAGAGAATCCAAAAGCACTTAGTCTTACTAGGGAGCTTAAGTTAAAAAGGAAAGACTTTTCTCTTGAAAAACAATACACATGGAATAAAGAAAGAATGGAAATGCAAAAGAATAAAGAAGGTTCCGAATATTTTCTCTTCTGATCCAGGAATTTGTAGTAACAAATTTATTTCTTTTTTAAATTGCTGTATCCACATGTGCTGAACGTGACTTCATCTATCATCTACAATATGAAAAAAAGAATTTACTCAAGAAGCAAGGGTATAAATAGATTGTTTTATGTGGTCAATCTACATGTGGAGAGGATCATATGGGCATGAAAACCAAGCTGAACTGCAGTAATAAAACACTAGTGTATTGAACTGCATTGTTTTATAAGGCAGTAAAACTGTATTGATATTTTGTGTTATAGTTATGCTTTTTATTTAAGTTTTCAAGATGGTGAACCACAGTTGTTAGTAAATTTCCCCACTTCATAAGGACTTCCTGAGCTGCAAGAATGTCATTCAATTTCAAGGCTGCATTGTACAGCATGCTGATTATCCACAAAGCAAAATACTTGTAAAAATAGCAAAAATTTCCTATTCTTCAGAGCTCACAAAACCACATGGATAAAAAGTTATAAGGAACATTTCATATCCATTTCACAGATAGGAAACTGAAACAGAGATTAAGTTTGCTCTGAACCCCAAGAACTAAAGAACAGGCCTTGTAGGCTACTGTAATTGAACTATAAGACATGTCTCTTCAAGTCCACCATGTCAGTTATAGCTATTTACAAAGAAAAAATAAAAAACCCTCCCAAGGGTTTAAGAAATATGGCCCTATAAAACTGTCATCAAGGTCTTCTTCTATATCCCGAATATACAATCAGGATTTCATTTCAATTAATTTATTTAAAGTTGTGACATTTCTGTAGCCCATTGACCTGTGAAATGCAAATGGATTTCCCTGTAAACTGTCCTGGGGAAATTGTTACTCTCCAAGCAAAAGCCAGTTATTTAATTTATGGCTTACTTATTTCTGCATGGTGATCCAAAAGTTCTCGCAACAGTATGAAATAAGAGGTAACATTTTATCTGTAGGAAGTGAGATGCCCTGTTCATGTTTTATCACTTTAAGTGATTGCTAGCAGGAGGATTCATTCCATACCATTATTTTCTGTTTACAATATGACAAGAGTGGATTTTGACTCACACAGGTGAGTGCAGGTGAAAGTATCATGCTCTTTACCAGGAAAACAGCAAGTATTTCAGTTGTAATCAGAAGTTATTTATGCTGGAATTGAAAGGTCCTCTGTAATCTCAGCAGCATACATGCGGGCAGGACGTAGTGTTTGCCGCCACTCTCCCTTTCATCATAAGTTCTGTCTAAATATGTCAGTGCTACATCTCAGCAGAGTTCAAGTGCTCTGAGGGGGAGTTCAGCAGGTACATTATGAACACATATAGCAAATGAGTAAGTGACGGGTCCCAGGTATATTTGCTGTACTGTGTTCCTGAGAGTTGTACCTGAAGGAACACTCTGCTGGTTCCAGGAAGACTGAGGTGCAATTAAATAAATGGCAGCTAAACAGCAGAATGATAGCTCTGTACTGAATTCAGCCAGACCTCCTGCAGAACTCACCAAACATTTCCAACAGCACCTACTGTTATTTTGACACCAGAGAAATTATGATAGTGCTAATGATGAGACTTAATTTTGCACAAGGCCTCACAGTATATATTACCATGTTTAAAACACAATAAGTCACTGTAAAAGACCTGTTTACAGTATGCTGTTAAAAAAAATAAATTCCAAGAATCTAATTGGCATAATGATTGAAAAATGCCTGCTACCCACAGGGCTCTGCTGAAAGACCAGTGGCATGCAAAAATGCAGCTGGTCTGCAGCTCAGGCATTTGCAGTGCTATCTGCTCAGAGACATGACAGCTTTATCCACGTCACTGAATTAGTAATTTGTAAGGCAAGCTTTGATATCTGATTACAAAGGCAAATTTGTGTTTCTTTCTAAGTTTTTTATTAAGCTATATAATGCCTGCAGGGGTACACAATTTCCACACAGAAATCTTTTGAGAGTGAAATTTACTGCTGCATATCTTCCTTTCTTAATAACAGAAGTTGGAAATTCTAACTGCAAATTTCTTGGTCTTCCAATAAAAAAATAATTCTCATATTAATTTTCCTTAGATATATCATGTGGAGGGTTTTATATATTTAGAAATAGATCTGAGATAAGCATTGCATTTTAAACTGTAGGAAAACAGATGTCAGCTATTTTATATCTGCACATTAAGCATTCATAAAAAGTGTTTTAGTAGCTGAGCATAAGTTCTTCCATGTTTTCTGTTAAATTTCATAGAGGATTTTGCAAAACTTCTATGAAACTTACTTTTTTAGGCACTAAGATCTCATTTGATTTTGTCTTCAGCTCAGTATTCATAAAATAATGAGTAAATCTTCTCCTTTCAGCACTATATAGTGTTCTTGTTTCCTCTCAGAGATTATCTCCCCCTAATTATAAACGTAATCCCTCTACATATATTTTAAGCAAAATATCTGCCTTAATTGCTTTGATAAATAATGTGTTTTTAAGATAATCTACAAGCATTTGTTAAAACTGTGAGTATTTTAAAGAAAAAATGAGAAATATTCAGGAAGATTAAATGTTCTGCAACTACATGTAAGTATAAAAGAGTGCGGCTTAAAGATTAATAATTTATTTGCTCAAAAAATCAAGACGGTTTGTGTGTAAACTTACAGACTACCATAAAAACTAAATGGCACATTAGATACTTGCTTCTCGTTTGTGACTCCCAATAACTGACCAATTGTTTCTTTTGACACACAATAATCTGAGTTTTCTGAAGTTTATGGGCAAGTGTCCAAGAATGAAGTAGGTAAATTTCAGACTGGCTAAATGAACTCTTATTTATTGTAATACCCTCTTTCAATGGCAGATTTTGCTTTTCTGTCAGAACTATCCTCCCTTCAAATGAAATCAGTTTCCAGTCACTCTGTAAGGTTCTGCCACTGTTTTGCAGTCTCCAGAACAAAAATACATCTTTTCAGCACTAATACCACAGCATGACTTTTCAGACGTAATTTCACAGTGGAAATTAGAGCTGAGGTCCCTGAGATCACTGAAAGGACAGATCCACCCACCCGCTAACTGAAAACTGACAATTTATTTAAGTGGGAGTGCTGCAGTGGGGGGATAGAAATTTCAGTCCAGGGCTTTACACCTCTATTCCATGATGTTCACTGACTCGACAGTCACCCCAGTCCAGGCTGGTGCCCCACCTTCCCCTCCCTGCCATGGTCTCAGGTGCCCCGGTTCTTGCTTATACCACATCTTCAGGACACAGGGAGTTTCTTCTCTCCAGAGGCACAGTCCTGCATCCTTCTGCGTGTGGATGGCCCCCAGAGATGGGCAGATACAGACAAGGTCTCTCTGACTTAAGTGTTACTTTTGTCTGGTTTTCACCCCATGACAAAGGCATTTTGAATAATCCCCATCTGCTATGCTAAAGTACAGTTCACCAGCTGTTACACAGTAGAAAAATAGACATGATGCAGTGCAAACAGGCTGCTTCCTTCCCCCCCTCCAGATCCCCATTTCCTATGCCCCCCTCCAACTCCCTCCCCAAGCATCTTTGCCTTCCAAGACCGAGAAGTTTTCTTGTTATAGTTGCTAAATCTTTGTTCTGCAAGGGCAATTTTTTCAGTTGTGAGAGAGACACCTGCCCTTTAGGAACTCTAGCAGAAATATGATAATAGGACAGCAGCCTGCCAGACTAAACAAGCAGATTTCTTAGTGTTTACCTGACTCTCTCAGACTGGAGTAAGCTGCATCCATGCATGAATCGGTATATGGGGTACCCCTATAAATTAAATAACTTTTCCTAAACCATTTGATTCCAATCAACAGTCTACTAAGAGGGCTCAGAATTCCACAGTGTTCTAAAAATATGTATATTTAAGCTCTTCCTGCCCTTCATGGAAAGTACCTGCTGCCCTCTAACCCAATATAAAGGGAAAGGATTATTAGAACCACCTTTTAACTGTTTTTTCCTGGCCTTACTGGCAAAATTATTTTGATGCTTTGCTGAAACAGTGTGTTTTTCCCTGACGGATGCAACACCATGAACCACAGACTGTTTTTCAGTTGTCATGCAGACACAGTGTTTTCTGCAGCACATCAGTTTGGTGGAGAGGCTCTCACAAACATGCCAGTGTGTGTGCTGCATTCACATGTGCAGTGCCACACAGAAAACCAACTGGCTGGGAACAAGTCACATGGATACATTCATGTGTTCACAGCACCAGTTCTCCACAGTATTATTGTCCTTCCTCTGGAATCAATATACTTTCTGTTTTCTCTTCTTTTTTTCTGAAAAGTCCATGACGACATTGAACACCTGATATATTACCATTACTCCAGCTCTAATATAACTTGTAATCTAGACACAATGAATTCCAAGTCAGTGGAATTTATACATTCTTCCTTGAATCCACATTTTCACTGACCATATGTGGTAGCCCTGCTAATTCAGTGCCATCACGGTGTTGCAAAAACTCTTCTATGTGTCACTGAGATGAAGCATATAAAACTGTCCCCTGTGAAGAGTGTGCAGACATTATTTCATTCTCATAACAATAATATTCACATAAAAAAATTAATTAAAACCTAGGTAATACTTGACATGAGTGCATGCACACACGTATGAAAGTGTGACATTTTATACTATGAACTTTTTAGTCTAAATGCTTAAGCGAGGAAGGAGGTGAAAAATATATTGGTGCAGATAAGTGAAAGGATTTTTCTGTGGTCTGTGACACACCCTTCACATCATTTAAGTAAAGGAAGATTTTCTATAATGCTGCTTGCAGTCACTTGCATCTGCATCCCAAGTGTCTCTGGAGGTAAGACCTCTAAATGCTTCTGCATCAACACTGATTTGGGAGACCCTGGAGCTTTTCCCAGTTTAGAAATGCTGGTCCACATCCAAACATTGGTCATTCCTATCATTTCCAGTGCAGAATGTGAAAAAAGAGAAGTCTTTGTGCAGTCCCTGATGACACTGCCCATTTGAAAAACAACACCTTGAATCCTAGGACTTCTGTCATAATTAATACTCGATCTCAGCATGAAAATTCATGCTGAAGTCTCATCTGTTTCAGTTCCTTACTAACTCCATGACCTTGACAGAACAATTCTCTTTTACTCATATTTTTCACAAAACAATGGCGCATTCCTCTCGAGTCACCAATAGTTTTTAATTTGCATATATATTTGATATTGAAATTTTTCCCTTTTTTCTGTATCAAATGTCCTCTTAAATGGCAGCCTACATGGTATGGCCAAGGGTTCAGTGATAAAAAGACTATGGCTACATCTTAATTCCTGCTTCTACCACTACAGACTTCATCATTTGAATTTGAGATTTCTTTCTGGGTTTTTTGTGGTTTGTTTTTGTATTTTTTTAATAGCTATCACATGACTGCTCTAATCTACTTCTTTCCAAATGTAGATATCTCTAGAGGGAATTAAAAGAACAGGGTTAGTTCATTACCCATGCTACATATTTGTTCTGCTTTCCTCCTTTTGATTTTTTTCTATTGTTCAAGCACCAAGTGCAGAAGAATTTTGGGGTACATTAATTAACTATTAGAAGGTTGTAGATGAGAACCACGGGAAGATTATCCAGTCTCCAAAGAGAATGCAAACCTGTGCATGGAAAATGTCTAATATTTCTGTCTTTCTCTTACCATCTTTGACTTTGTCTAGTGTTCTTTGGCTTTTGGTAACAGAGAAAAAGTTAGATAAATTACTTTTATTAGGTAATATAGTATCACTTAAGTTACAAAAGGAATGAAGCAATCAGAACCCTCAAGGATGCATTAGAGTGGATTACTATAATACTTGAAGGGTCAAGATAAACTTTAAATATCTTATCCCTTCAATCTCAGGAGCAAGCCTGAGGCATTATCTCTTACTCAGAAAACGTAAATTAGTGAGAGAAAGAGTGTATTAGTTTTTCACGGCCTGGTTTTTGATAGCAGGGGGCCACAGAGCTGGTTTCTGTGAGAAGCTGCTGGAAGCTTCCACCATGCCCAGCAGAGCCAATCCCTGATGGATCTGAAGATGGACATGCTGCTGGCCAAGGCTGGGCCAGTTGGAGAGGTTGGTAACTCCTCTGTGATAACAGATTTAAGAAGAAAATCAAAACAAAGTGGCACACAGTTTTAATTCCAGCCAGAGAAGAGGAGGAGATGAGAACATGTGAGGGAAACAACATGGAGACACCAAGGTCAGTGCAGAAGGTGGGGTAGGAGGTGCTCCAGGCGCCAGAGCTGAGATTCCTCTGCAGACCGTGGTGAGACCATGGTGAAGCAGCTGTGTCCCTGCAGCCCATGGGGATCCACGGGGGATGCAGAGATCCACCCACAGCCCGTGGGGATCCACGGGGGATGCAGAGATCCACCCACAGCCCATGGGGGAGGTGCCCATGCCAGAGTGGGTGGATGCCCAGAGGAGGCTGTGATCCAGTGGGAGACCCGGTGGAGGGGCCCTGATTCCAGGCTGGAGCAGCCTGTCCCTGGAGGACTGCACCCCGTGGGGAGAGAGACACGTCGCAGGAGTTTAGGGAGGAGTGTTTGTCTGTGGGAGGGACTCACGCTGCAGCAGTTTTGGGAGACTGCTGCTCGTGAGATTGGAGCCATGCTGGAGAAGTTCATGGAGAACTGTCTCCTGTGGAAAGGGAGCCCACGGTCTCACAGGGGAAGGGCTCCCCTCCCTGTGCGGCAGAAGAAGACCTCAGGTGATGAACTGACCAAAGCCCCATGCCCTGTCTCCCGTGCTGTCAGTGGGAAGGAGGGAGGGGCTGAGGGGGAAAAAAGGTGGGTTTTTTAAGGGCTTATTTTACTTCTCATTATCCTCATCTGATTCTGTTAGTCATAAATTCACTTTGCAACTTTAAGTTGAGCTTGTTTTGCCCTTGGAGTATTTTCTCCCGGTCCTTATTTCAACTCATCACCCCTTCGTTAATTTTTTTCCTCTCTCCTCTGCCCAGCTGTACAGGGCAGGGTGAGCAAGTGACTTTAGTGGGTGCCTGGCATTGGGCCAGCGTCAAACCATGACAAAGAAATAGGCAGAAAACTCCAATAGCCACAGATACTTGGCAGAATAGTTCTTCATCCTTTTACTAAGAGATACAAAATAGTGTAATCATGGAATTGAAGCTAAAATACTAGAATGTATTTCTCATCATGTGAGTATGAAGCATATATGTCCAGCTTCATGAAAACCTCAGCTTCTACTGAATTACTCCTCAGATAATTAAAGGGCATAAACTACATTCTCCAGGCATTCTCTTTGACCAAAGTACAAATTTCTCTATTTTGCAAAGGAGTATGTAAGCATTTCCATCTGTTGTACAGGCAAAGTCTCACCTATGCCTAGTGGTATACCTTCATCTCTGATTTCAGACCCTGTACAAGATAAAAATGCAGTTCCTTTGCTTCAATAGTAGAGTTTTATGCCTTTATGTTTCAAATTTGCTGAGTCAGATGTGAATATCTGATTTAGAGGGTCATGATTTCTATGAAAGCCTGTGCTCCAAAAGCCTCTGGACACCTGAAGTTGCCAAACCATTTTGGAAATCCTCTGTGTTATACAGTAAGGCTCATTATGGTGCATGTGTACACACGTGTTGGGAGACAGACACAGAGGCACAGCTGTGTATGACAGGGTTAACCTGTGAAATTGAAACTTGGCATTTGCAATGTATAATGGTACTATTTGAAACTCTCACAAAGGCTTTCTGTAAAAGATTGATTGTGGAGAGAAAAGCTCAAGGCCTCCATCACGTTCAAATCCCATTCACATTTTTTAAAAGGATATGAATGTCAGCACCTGGATTAATCATCTATTTTGGACAGATAAGATTTTAATATATATTCATATATTGAAAATTGAAGTGGTTGAAACTTATATGGCAATTTTAGAGACTGTTTATCATGATCCTTATAAAGAAGAATTTTTGCCATAGGATTATTGATACAATTTTGAGAATAATTTCCATTTACACATAAGCCTTTTGGATAATTCATTTAGTTTTGTCCTAAAGAAAATCCAATAGTAAAAAATAACTCAGTAAAGTGGTACTAAGACTGTGCTTTGTAAAATAACTGTTAGCTGCTTAAATTTTAAATAAAGACATATTATTTAGGTACATGCAATGCCAAGTCTCCCTAAAAGCATCAACATCCCTAAGGGTGAAAGATATTGACTCCTTTTCTTCAAGGCTATTCTGTGTAATATTTGCTGGTTGATTTACAGTGGTAGTGTGACACTTATTGACTATAGCAAAATGAAATTAATAGAAGAAATTTTGTGAAAAATTTCTGACAGTGGAATTTTCTACCCTATCGATGATTGCACTCTGAAGCATTCTAGAAAGAAATCTACATCTCCATTGTCCAAATAATTTATAAATTTTCTTTCATCAAATAATGTTTTAAGAGTAAAATAAAAAGAAGGTAAAAGTGGTTTCTCATCAAGGCAAGATTCTAGTGCCAGCAAAATCAATGGCAAAAATCTCACTAGTGTCACAGAAGCTAGGCCTTGTCTTCAGGTGATTTTTTCTTGTGTGTGTACTGAATCGTTAGAGAAAAAAGACTCTCTCAGTACATTAGAGGGATACTTTAAAAGGCAGAAAGTAATTTTGCCTATGTTTTCTTTTAACTCCTACTCTTCTTTTCTGCTTCCTTCTTAGGGAAAATACAGCCAGTGCTCCTGATGACACTGTGTTGTGCAGATGAGGTGAATATTAAAGTGAATACTGAGACTGCAGTTCCACAGAACAGACAGCTTCATCTGCTAAGTTCAGAAAATCTCATTATTTCTCATTTGGGATAGGCCACTAGAAGACTTAACTGACTTCAGATTCAATTAACTTGTTTTTTAAGTAGTTGGAATTTTAACAAGGCTCCCAGAAAGCCATGAGGCACTAGGCAGTCTCCAAAGCAAATTTGGACGGGATTTCTGCATGAGAGAATTCCTTGCTGCTTCTTGCACAAGAGATGGGATTGCTGAGTTATTGCACATCTCTTCATGAAGATTAAATACCTTCACCTTTCAACAACAAATTCCTCCCTAATGTTTTCCTGACTGTCTGCACCCAAACAGAGACCATCAAATTATATGATTGTATGGTGATATTATGTGTCTTTATAGCTTTGCTAAGATCTGTTCTGGTGTAGTACATGCAGTCATTATGTTTTTTTAAAAAGAAGCCTACTTAAAAATCCAAACATTAAAGACTGAATGAAAGAAAAAGCTCGTTAAATTAAGGAACTCAATCTTTTTAACTGCTTAGAAGACAAAATCATGGTGATTTATCTATGGAAAGATCTGCAATCCATTGAAAGATGCACAATAACAAATCTTGGTTAAGTACTAAATATGAAAAATTTTAATTTAAAAAAATCACTAAGTTGTATCATTATAGCCATGTGAGCCCAGCAAATATTTCTCTTTGTGTTTAACCTCTTCCTTTATTTTACAAGATTAAGCAAGTTATAATTTGAAGGAAAGACTAAATAAAAATACAATTAGTATTTGGTTACATAAAAGCCTATGCTAGATGATCTAATCATCCACAGGTGCTTAAAAGGCAAAGTAATCCATACAAAATGTTAGCATTCATCAGCACTGAAATATCCTGTATGAAAAGGGATCTCTAGGTATTGCATATTAATGGTTTAATAATAACATTCACATGGACATAACGTCCCCTAGAATACTGGGGCAACCAACTTGAGTTGTGTGATCAATCAAAAAAAAACAAACAAGGAAAACCTTACATATTTAGCACAATCAGGGCTGGATTTCCATGCATAGTTCTTTAGTTTCTGGAAAGCCAAATTAAAGTTTAGGGTAAGTTTCTTTTTCATAAGGTAAGTAAATTCTCAATTTCTGAAAATAACGGTTCACCAAGTTCTTGTGATCAACCTAAGTGACTTCCCAATTTATTGATACGGTCAACTAATTAAATATAATGTCGTTAATGTATTCAATTTTTATTTCTTTTTTTTTCTTTTAATTATTTTAAGTTATTAAAAATGGTAGCATTAGCAAATTTTCTTGTCACAGCTGTTCATACTCTTGTTTTGTTTAGTCCACTGTAATTTGCTTAGTTTTGGCTATAAAATTCAGTTCTACTGTTTCTAGGTATTTCTTTATGAGCATATCTAATTATACAGGTAACTAAAACCCATAGCCAGAAGAGTTGCTTTTACATTTCCAAGTATTTGGGGAAGTTTTACCTGGAAGGGTAACAGAGTTTCTCTGCGTTGGCTGGGTTTCTGATGCAGATGGACATATCAGGTACTCATAGACTTAGCAAAACCTGCCAATACAGTCGACTTGTCAGTCTGTCAACTTGTGTCAGTCAGTCTTAGTATCTTCTTCCTTGAGTCCAGACCTTGTGCAGGAAAAGGACTGCTGGATCACTCTGATGGGCTGAGAACACAGCATCAGAGCTTATTTTATTCACTCTACTCTTTCCCAATTATTCTTCTTTCTATAGCTTTCTTTCAAGACAGACCTTTGTTATGTACCAATAAATAAAGTTATGAAGTGGTTATCTCCTGCATTGTAACTGGACAGAGGCTGATTTTTACAGTGAAACTGAAACGTGAACTGTGCTGAGACGTATTAGCCCTTTTGTTCACAGTCTGTGAAGCTACCAGTGGTCTAAGAAACTGGCACTTGCAGACTTCATGAATACTTTTGGGTGCCATTTTTAAAGAAATTTAGATTAAATATGTGACAGGGAAGCAGGTAAGGGTCTGACAAATGAAAGAGAGACAGAAAAGGCAGAAAAAGTAAAAAAAGCCCTGATGCCGACGCATCACCTAGGGGGAAAAAAATGGAAACAAAACCAAAACAAATCAAACCAAAACTAAAAAAACAAACCAGATCATTAGATAATAATCTGAAATGGCTAAGGATTATGAGCAGATACGCACCCTCAAGGAGTTCAGCCATCAAGAAAGCCCTTTCAAAAATGTCCATATCATGGGCTAGCCTGTGTCTCATTCATGCAGGGCCCACTACCTTCACATTCCCCAGGGGCAAAGCAGCACAGAGGGTGAGGGAAGACTGGGGATTCATCTGCTGAAACTCTGAGGAGTGACTGTAATGTCAAAAGGCACTACCTGGGAGGTACAACCAAGGCAGGACTCAGCCCACAGCAGAACCCAAGAGCCTGCTGCTGCTTTGCAGGACGCTTTATGAATGCACAGGCAAGTCCCTCAGTTAGGGTGCTTGAAATGTCTCCGCATATTGGACCAATACAGGATAACATTTGTGTAAACAAGACTGTTTCACAGTAAGGAGGCAGGTGGTTAAACCAGGGCTACAAATCACAAGCAGGTTGCTGAAATGTCCACCACACTCGGTGTCTCTCCTCTGCTCTCTCCTCACAGTGGCTAGCTCACTTGTGACTGACTCATGGCACAAAAGTGACTTCAGACCTTTGCATTTCAGCTAGGGGTTCTCTGTAAACTGCTTTTGTCTCACTTTCTGGGTCACAGTGCTGAATTTTGTCCTTGCTGTTTCAGCTCCAGTACCTCTTCTGAAGATCTGAAGAGTTTCACCATTGGCACACTTAATCACATTAGCATGTGACAGTAGGCATGCTTATAATTTGTGGAAAGTGATAAAGCTCTTTGGGTATTTCTTCTGCCTGGGATTTGTCCTTGCGTGTTTTTGAATCTCCTTCTAAGTACTGAGGATTTTTATATCACAGAGCCCAGGGAAGCACCAACTTTGAAGTCTTCTGAGTACCTCAGTCACATTTCTGCTGTAAATAATTGCCTTCACATCAATACTTATGTTTGTCTGGAGTTTTAGATACAGAGGTCATATTTTGCAGTCAGCAAGTAAACATTACTTGTCTTACATGAATGTTCTTCTCTCTCTGGTAGGCAGAATCCTCCACAGAGACTCTAGCAGACAATCAGGTAGGGAACAGGGTTGAAGGAATTAGGGTATAAAAAACATGTATTGGAGAACAGGATATTTGGTAGGAAATCTATACATAACAAAGGGTTGCTCACATACAGTGCTTACGTAGATCTTTTCATACATAAATTCAGACAGTACTTCTGTGCCAAAATAGAATTCCCCATCAGAATATGCAGAACCACCTCATTTTCTCCTGAAGACTTCTTCAGTTTATTTACCAGAACCTTGATGATAGTGGTCTTGTTAATAAGCAGAAAGCACTGCTGACCATTTCAGCATATGTTGCCACACTTTTATTTGGTTGGTTTTTTTGGTTGGTTGGTTGGTTGGGGTTTTTTTGTTTTTGTTTTTTTTGTATTCTTGTCTGTGGTTTTTTTTATTGCAAGCTATCATCCATTGTCTTATACTGGGCTTATTCAGTTTGAGGGTTCAGGGACTAGTAAGGCTTTTTCAAATCCTGGATTCCTCAAGTAGCCAGTAAATCACAAATAACCAACATTAATGAAGGAGGCATGTGAGACAATGATATGCCCTCACTGAATTAGCTTTTTAGACTGACAAAGTAATCAATCAAAATTATTAATTTATTATTTAATGTAATTATTGTCATTCTTTATAAAACCTTTGCAGTGCTTTACAGATGCAAACTTACAGTGAATGCTAAGACATCTAATACTTAAGTATACCAGGGCCTAGATTTTCAGTGTATGTTCAATTTTAATCTGTTTTCATGCCACTTTCTAAGTCAAAGTCTGATCCAGAGCACATTTTTATTTCTGTAAAGTTCATTTATTTTGGCAGCTAGAGAATGTAATTTCTTTTAAAAATTATAGAGGGTCATGATTTGACCCCTATTCCCCTCTGTTCCCATCTCCTACACACTCAGAAGGTCCCAATTTTTTTCCACAATTCTCTCTATAGGGAATGTTATATTGGTACTCTTTACCAGTGGTGTAGTCAAACTATGCATTTAAATAGAGATAGTAAAGTAAAAGCACATAGGAAGTTGGAGTTATTAATTTTTTTTCCCCTTGAAATGACTTATTTTATGACTCAAAGGACTTTATTGAAAGTATACATTAGCTAGTTAAAGTAGCAGTGGAATTCTTGTGGGGACCAAAACACAATACTAAATTAATCTTTTGTTTTCCTGTTTTCCTTCCAAATGGTAGATGTTGTTTTGTGTTTGACATCAACGTGACACTCTTTTCCTCTGTAGTCATCCTTCAGTTTTTAATCCTAGAATCTTAAGGAGAGTTTCACTTTTGGCTGATATTAATACTGTCTGTATTTCACAACAAGATAGGATCTCTCCGGAGGGACTTCACATCCAAACTCCTATGGATGTTACAGGAGCTGGTAAACCTCACAACCCCCTGTACCTGTATGTCTGTGTGTTTGTCAACAATTTGCATGGAATTTGTTATTTTTTTTACACTTTCACCACGTTTTGTTCCTTAGACAAATAACAATGAAACAGCTGCTTTCATGGAGCTTATAGCTATATATAAACAACTAAAAAAGGCAGACACTTTTAAAAGAAAAGTATTAAGTTTTTCATCTCTCTTACATTTTTACCAACACTTCATCATTTGTTAAGACCCTGAAAAAATGAATGTGCATTTCAAACTCTTTTAAGGAAACAAACAAACAAAAATAGACCACAAAAAGGGCAGAACACTTTGGTTTTTAAACTGATACTAAATCTTTTGTGTCAGGTCAGCTCAATACTGAGATCCCTATGGCTATTGTGTCACAATGTCTGATGAGATCTGCATTTTTGTTTGATTATGTTAATCACTGTGAGCCACAATCTTCTGCTTCCCATTTTGCATTCTGTGGCTTGTCGAGAGGAGAACTTACAGAGCCCAGAGGAGGCACAGTTCATATAGAAAATTTGGGACCTGAAAAATGTCAGCACATCAGACATACTACCTGACCACAGTTTTCAAGGGGACGGTGCAGCACTGAAGTAAAACACAGCTTAGTGCTGAAATGCTTTGGAATAGAATGCTTTGGGTAAGGAAAATTTGCAAGCAACTCTCAATTACATAGTTGAATAGTTCATCAGTGTTTTCCTGTTGTAAAAATAATTTATTCCTGATAAAATAGAACTTTCTGGATAACACAATTAGGAATTCTGTTATGAGGTAAAGATATTAAAGGCTAGGACAGAAAAATAAGAAAAACATCATGTTTGTGGTGAGAGAGAAGATATGCTTTTCTGTAAATGTGACAGACTCTAACTTTCAAGTGAGGGCAGCATTAAGTGTACAAAATCTGGGATGCCGTCACAGCTCAAACCTGCTGGCAGTTCAGTTGGATGGAGGTGTCACGAAAGCTCCTACTTCAAATCCTCCAGTTTCCTGCACACCCTCTGAAGTGGGAGCTGAGAAGGAGAACTGGTAACAGAGAAGGTAAACTTCCCCCATTTTCGTTTGAATAACAGGCACAGCCAGATATATATTCAGTCCAGGCAATATCTGCCTCCCATAATGACTCGCTGTTGGCAATACACAAGATGTGGAATTTTACTTCTGGAGAGGGTGTTTCCCTTGTAAACAGCTTGGCAGAGCCCAGTTTTGTTTTCTTCTTATGTATTTATTCTTACCTATTTTGTGCTTTGCATCTCATTGTGCGTCAAGGCTCAATCTGCCTGCATCAGGCAGAAAGGGTTAGACTGAAGAAGCAGTACTACACACAGCTGTCTGCACAGGCAGAGGTGGCAGGGGGAACACACAGCAGGAAGGTAAACCCACGGTTTTCATCAATTATTCTGCCATGCAGCTCTGGCTAGTAAACTTAGAACCAGCAAATGAGTGGCAAATCTAGGGGAATCAAATTGTGACTGACTGAATTCCCAGAGTGGTTTGAAGAAAAGGATGAAAAATAAAAACACTCAACAAAAGGAAAAGCATAATGCTTCCTATAGTATTAGACAATGAAATTTTACACACCCTGTTGAGCCCTTCATCTAATGTACATCAGTGACTACACTGACTTTAGCAGAA
This sequence comes from Promerops cafer, assembly GCA_013398275.1. Lineage (NCBI taxonomy): Eukaryota > Metazoa > Chordata > Aves > Passeriformes > Nectariniidae > Promerops > Promerops cafer. Next base: position 116,375 of record VZSE01000986.1, on the reverse strand, counting down.
CTGCAGTATTTGCAGTTTACTGTGATGTGCAACGTCCTAAATCAGATATTTGTGGTAGTTGAACTTTTTGGCAGTTTTTACTTTATTTCTTTATCATGGATTTTTTTCTATTTATATAGTGTTCTGCTTTAAGGAACCTTTTTTTACATTTAGGATGCATAGACACTAAAATAATGTCATTAAGCAGAATATAGAGAGTTCCCTCCACTCAGTTCCTTGCTCTCTGAAACAGCACAAACAAGCCTGGAAGATATTCCTAGTGTCTTTGCATCTTTTTCCTATACCCTGCATTCAAGCAACAACAAACATAAATTGCCCCACACATACAAAATTGTACTGGGGTAGAAAAGGACAAGGAGGAGAGACAAAAAAAGTCAAGCGGTTAGAAAAAGTAATGAAAATACAATCAGGGGGTTTTGAGTTTCAAAACAGAGTAAGGCTCATAGCTATTCCTCTTCCTGGGAATCCTGGATATTGAACATCTAATTATCTTAAAATGTACATACGGCAGTGTGGTATGCAATGCTCAATTTTCTGATTATCCCAAAATGGTTTCGAAAATTAAAAAAAATTAAACTGATTGTTTTGCCTAATAACAAGACTGGTACACAGATGAGTTCTTTAATGAGCTATATTATTTCTTTGTTCAAGTTCAATTTCACAAAGTGCTTTTAAAATAAGTCTCACAGTGAGAGTGATTTGGATTGTGTTCACATGTGTCCAGTGAATAGAAGGGATCCAAAAAACTTGTGTGAACTAAAAGATGGCAGAACACACCTTCTATGCTTATTGTCTTTAATAATTTTGCTGTTTATCAAGCTCTCACATTATTTTCAAATCTGACCATAAACATAAAACCTGAGGACATTCTGAGATTTCTTTTGGTTAAAAAAAAATACAGCTAATTACAGCTAATTGTTTCAGGTTTTGTGAAGTTTTCACCATTGTATTATTCTGCTGCAGTAGTAGCAGCCAGTAAATCTGAATTTTAGGATTTGCTAAAATGTGTCCTATGTGTTTATATCTTCCAGATATAACTGCAGTTCTTTGCAAGTATATTTTCTTTCTTGCTTCTTCTCATTTTTGTTTATTGTAGCCTAGAAATCAGTTGTCCATGATAGTGAAGTAATTCCCAATATTATCTCCTCTAACCTTGACTAGGTACAAGAAAATAAAAAATTTTTATTTTTAACCAAGGGGGAAAATTGCTAAAATTGACTTTGCATCAAGCTAATAAGGTATGTTGACCACCATTGTTAAAACAAAACCTTTGATCTGACTGTATTCAGACAGCTGAATTCATAATAGGTTCACAAACTGAGAAATTTAAAATAAGGAAATAGATATTATGCTCTTAATTTTAAAGGGGAAAAAAATGAGAGGGGGGAGAAAGGGCAGATTATTGATTTCTGGGGTTTTAAAAATATTATTTTCATTTTCCTGTCTTGTTAAAAACAGGAATTCATCAAATACTGTACAGATTTGGCAATCCTCAAATTAGATTTTTCTAATTAAAGAGATCATTCAAGAAAAAGAATTGTTTACTCCTCTGCTAGTGAGGCAATCCTGCTTCCTTTTGAGAAGTGTGGGTTTTGCTTTAGGTTTTAATGAGCTTTGGTCAGGGTCTCAGATTACAAATTCATGATAGCAAGGAATAATCTATGCCTTCTCCTTTCACCTATAAGGACTCATGATAGTAATTTCATTATAAAATAGTTGTCTTACTGGAAAAAGTACCACCATAACTCACTGTTTGAACAAAAAAACGCTTCACTGAAAATCATTAAATTTAAGATACTTCCTTCAGCATCATTGCTGGGTTAGGTCTGACAAGTGCAGTATCAGCAATAATACAGATACAGCTCTCAGGTGCTGATGACTTTCTTCATATAAAATTGTTTATGAGGAGAACATATAAAGAAGACTTTTACTGTCTCATGAGATGATCTCTGGTGCGAAAAAAAAAAATTAAAGAGTAAAATAAAGGTACTCTAAATAAGTTGGGCCAATTGACCTATGCCATGAAAAAATGAACTCACTTGAGAAATTTAGATCCCTTCACACCATGTCTCCAGTAGCAAGTTGCAAAAATTACTCCAGCCTCTAACAGAATGCGTGGAGCAGCCCAGAGCTATATGCTTTTTGCTGCATCTCCCTGAACGCTAACATGTAAAACATTATTTGTTTAGTAATATTTTTCTCTGCTTTCTGCCGTCTGTGTGTTCCAAGCTGGTATTAGAGCCTGACAGTCATTTTTCCAAGCTATGTTGACTAAATAAGTAAAATGGTAATGGATTGTAAAGCCTCTTGTGCACAGGGTAGGCTATTCAAGGCTGGTGGAGAAAGCTGACCTCACTGATGTCCCTGTTTGAGAGCTCAGCAGTATGGTTAGACAAAAAAGGAAGACTTTGGGAGGAGTGAATGAACCTAGCAAAATTATGAAGAGGTGCTTTTTTCTACCTCTCTATGCTTACTGGGGGAAAAAAAAAAAAAAAAATGAGATATTTCTGATAGGAACCATAGACATAAAATATAAGACTGATTTCATTGAATGTCCACTGAGAGTTTCACTGAACAAGAGGCTCACAGATGAAGAAGGCAGGAATCTTTATCATACAGCCTCAGAGCTCATGCTGCTATGAGCTCAGCGGCTCAGAAGAGCAAGGGAGTGCATGTAATGAATATAGACTGACCTTCTGAAGCAGGATTCTGCACAATTTTTTGCTAACGTTTCTGTCTGAGAAAAAGTCACTTACTGTGACTGCTTACTGCTTAATGTTATGTAAAGAAGAGTCTGTTCCTAAACCAAAACTTTTCTCCATGGAATGTAGTCTGACAGTGGAATAAATGGCTTCTTATTAAGAGGAGCTCAAAGAGCTTCAGTTTCTGAGGCCGGAACAAAATTTTCAAGAACAGAAATCCTTTGCAATTTTACCCTCACTTTCTTTATGCTGCAGTCTCAGATGCCAGGTATGGACATGTGGAGAAGTTTTTTATTCACATGATTCTCAGAATGCTATAATTCACAGTCTGCACAGCCTGAGAAATAGGCTCTGAAATGAAAGAAGGCTGCTGATGTCATGATGAAATAAGCAGGCTAGTGTAATATCTCTTCTGCATAGATAAGTAAGTTTCAGAGCCAATAAGTGACAAAGCTCCAGCTTCAATGATTTTCTTCATAACCCCTCACAAAGTCATAGAAATGAAAGCAGTTAGTCCCTGAAATTTAGACAGGTGGGCTAAAACACAAAAAGCGAGTGGCATTTATGCAGTACTAGAATATTTTTCAGCAGTGCCCTGAGATACTATAGAGCAGCATATGTCCAGCCATGTTCAAGCATCTTACTACTAATTATTATCACAATTAAGAAAATCATCATAAAATCAACTTTCCAAAGTAAATGAGACTTATTTGATTGAGAAGCTTATTCCAGTTTCACCCTTTCTCTCACCTTCCTCTGAAAGTTTCAAATTCACTGGTGAATTTCAATCACATTTTCTAGAGAGGGCTAGACTTCAAAGAAAACATGGCAGATTTCTGGCAAATGAAGGGAAATATTCAAGTGAGAATTTTCAACAGAAGGTTGACATTGATATCATGTGTTCACATATATTACCTATCTGGAACCTATAAGAGATGGGAAATGATGCTCTGCAAAATGTCTGCTTACTGTAGAAATAGGATGTTTTTGTATTTCGGGTTGTGCTGAGTTGTGGGTTTTCTCCCTCTAATGAAGAGGTATCTTATTGGTAAAACTGATAGAATAAATTTTTGAAAGGTTTTGTTTTCCTGGATGTCTTGAACTGAATTATAATAATTACTATCACTGATTCTTGTTGCTGCTTGCTAAAGGTCGTCTCCTAAACTCACTCTTGCCCCTTCAAAAGCTGTTATACATAGTTATTCTTCTCTTCTGCCTCTCTCTGTATGCAATTAAGAATTACTTAGATTCTTATGTGAAGAGAGATGGAAATGTAAACACAATACTCCAATTAACAGAAGGGAGGTCTTTCAGAAAAAGTGCCAAGGAAATTCACTCACTTCATCCATTTGGCTGCATTCAGAATACAGTGTGCAATTTCCAGTTCAAAGAGCCTTTTTTTTATTATCAGCTAGACCAATCTGAAAATCATCTATTGTTTCCTGATGCTATAATGCCACACAAGCAGGTGTGGTCATATTGTTGATATCTTAGAAATAGGAGAGAAAAATAATTGGACTGTATATGAACATTCCAATTATGAATATCTAAATGAAAGTAAGTAAAGTAAAAAGTTTAATCAATAGTATAAAGTAAAAAGTTTAATCAAGTTAAGTATATCTAACAGGAAAGTAAGCAGAAACAACAGGAAACATAAGTAAATATTTCATTCACCAAAAAAAAAACCAGGAAGTTTTGTTTTAGACATACTGTCAGCCTTTACTGCATTAAAAAAAAAGCATGAAAATATCAATATTTGCAATCACATATCTATATATATGATATATATCTGACTGAAGCAAAGGTCAGCAAACATTTAAAACCTCCTGTAAGACAGTACACTGTTTATGACTCTTCAGTTAATTCACCCATCATGCTTTATTTATGCCTATAACAGTTAATAACAGCTATGATTGCTATGTAGCAATCAGTACTAAAAGCAAGCTGTTAGGAGACAACATCAGCAAGGGAATCAAATCAAGCAAACACTGAAAGAAAGACACTTCAAGAGATGCAACTTCCAGAAGGCAGGACAAATCATACTTCCTTCTCTGAAATTTGGTCAATGGCCAAATGAGTTTTAAACTGTGTGCATACATGTATATGCAGAGTCACTGCAATTTCTTTAATTCACACAATTTTTTTTTTTTTAATTTTAATCCCCTTCAATATCCTCACTTATTTCTTTTCAATCATTAACCTCTCTTCCCTACTGCCCCCTTCAAAATCCTGCTTTTTCTTGGTTGTGTCATTTCATTATTCCCCCACTTACACAGGACACTGCAGCACCCTACAGCAGGATGCTTGGCTGGTCCCTCTAGTAATTCTTCAGGGAAGCAGCCAGCCTTGTCCTCATTACTCTGCAGTCAGTGGGGTGGGACCTCTGTGCTGGATTCAACACAGTGGCTTTGGTTTGCTACTCCTATTTATTCTGCTGTTACAAAGCAGAGGACTACTTGAGAGGAATATTGAGAAAGCACCAACTGCAACATTTCAATATGGTATTATTTATTTCCCCATTTCTTGATCTTCCTTTTCACCTTGTTGTACCTCTCTTTGATCTCCCAGATCCCTTCCAAATAAACAGTCTGTCCAGAATTCTTTTTTACCTTTTGGTCACAGTTCTGCTATCTCCATACCTGAATTTACTGTTACCAGTAAATACCCGTTACCTAGTTCACTTTGACATGATTTGGCGCTGCTGCCCTGTAAACTTTCACTCCCTGGAAGGTTCCCTCAGTTACTCCTCTGAAACTGGGCAATCAGTCACACAATTCTCCTTAGCCATCTGCAAAATCTAGCCATCTCATCGCACTCTGGGTAACTTTTATCAGCTTCCGACTGTTATCATCACAGCCAGCAATTTTTCATCTTGTGTCCTGTGACATCTCATGCTCTGTTCAGTCATGTAGACCTCAGGTCACCACCTATTCATTTTCTTGCAAAACTAACAGCATACATAACCCTAAAGACAGATGTCTACCAATGCCTATCAGTACAGATACAAATCTATCTTCACATCAAGGAAGAGAAACTAAAAGCATCCATCACTGAAGCCTCCACTTTGATGATTTGTTCATCTGACAGCACTGTGAACTGGCACGGTGTGCAGCAAAATCTAATCGACATCTAAGTACTGGCCTTTTATTGCTCAGCAAAATGCAGAATCAAAAAGCTCCCTCAAGGTTTTTCAGAGCCTTTATACTTCCAGAACCGTTTTTTTTTTACCGTGAAGAAAAGTAGACATTCCTAGCTGTTTCTGTCAAAGAACATCTGTATGAATGTTCTCCCAGGTTACAGCACAAGGTTGACAAGTTTCTTTTTTGTACAATCTCTGTGCTGGATTAATATGTAGGCCCATGTGTGGGGCTATAACATGCAGTAAGCCTGGATGTCTTCTTAGTGATTGATTACAGGCAGCATTAGGGACCTCAAAGGCCTAGCATAAGGTAGATAAAAAATTCTCCCATACGTACATCAACTCAAATGATTTTATACCCCAACACACTTTCATTTTCCTCTTTAATCCTTCCCCTTGTCCAAATTCAGTGCTAGTAGCACTAAAGTGCAATTTAACATTGTTGAACCGGCATTCAAGATAGTTAGGAAGGGGAAGATCCCATCTCATATGGTCAAGAGTTAAAATTTTGCATAGAAGCTGAGACTTCCTGGCTCTAATTGGTGCATTAGGCATCTTGCCAGCTCCCTCACAGTAGGCTGTGCTACATATTCTATATAGAGCAATAAGGAGGAGGAATGGGAAAAACTTGATCTTACCCTGTAACAGTTCCTTAGCTGGTATGAATCAACCTAAAGCCTCCAACACATAAGGATCAAGCTTCCAGCCTTCCTGAACCCCAAAATAGGTTGTTTTCTGTAACTTTCAAGTACTCCCAAGCAGCATGGCTCATAGGGAGAAGCTTATCAAACTTGCATTAAGAAAATTATTGAGGAAAATATTTAACATCTGTTTTGAGAGGATTGAATACTATGATGAGACTTGGGCTCTTCTCAAGAGTTTTTTTCGGTAAGAACAAGGATATTAATTGCTGGGCATCTTTGATCCTGTATTAAGGATCAAAGTTTTGCCTTGTCATGATTCCAGCATAAAGAGCTGGGACCTGAGTAGGTTGCAGAAGAAACTAAGTTGCGGTTGATTTTAATTTTTTTGACACCTGTTATCTCCACAGACAATAAGCCATTGCAGAAACATCATAAAATGTACTGAGATATCTGAGATCAATGAGTTGAAGAACTACCTTAACTAAACCTGGAATTTATTCTTAAGTAGGATAACATAATTTGTGCCTTCCTAAAGGCAAGGACTGCTTCAGAAAAGTTGTTACCTGCTCTCAAAGGTGAGAGAAGAACCCTTACAATATCTCTAGTGATTTATTTTGTCTATCATAGTCTCCCATATTAATTAAAACAAGGATCTGCTGGTTTGTTTTCCTCTCAAAATGCCAAAGAAAGTGAACTTATAATGTAAGTGACCTTATAATTATACAACTTCTTTCTCTACTTTGACTAATCAAAGTGACTCTTAGTCCAGCTCACAGCCAGTAATTCTACGCCTTCCTATTTGCTTATTCACTAGTATCCATCCATCTTGGAACTAGAACAGAAATTATATTGCTAATGCAGAAAAATCAACAAATAAATTTGAAAGTGATCCAGTCTGAAGTGGGAATATGCCAGCTAGAATCAGAAGTTTGAAATAGATTGGCTATGTTGGGCTATAAAATAATAATTTTTAAAACTGTGTCATAAACTATTACTGTTTTGAAAGAATGTGGCACATTCAGATTTATAGGGAGGGCAGGTGTAAAATTTGTTTCAAGCTCCTGTGAGGTGTTTCCCTGAGAGCCCCTCTCCCTTCTGTTTGAGAGGCAATCCTGTCAGGTCTTTGTGTCTGGGATGTATGCAATGTGGCAAAGTAGAACACACCCATTTTTTACATTGACAGTTTCTCACCTTCTGCAAGCAGCAAATTAATCATGAGGATATAATTGGATTTGGCCATATGACTATGAGGATAGTTCTGGCCCCAGCAATAAAGAAATGGCAGACCAATTCATTAGATACAGTGCTGGTATTTCAGTCACAATTTAAGTCAATGTTGAGCTCTGTATCTTCCTTTTCTTATTATCCTAACACCCCTTTGTGTCATCAGTATCCAAGGATACCTATATTTGCATGGAATTATGAGCTTCATTACTTTTCTTCATTCACCATCACACAGTGGGAAGCTTATATTTAACATAATCTACACTAAATTCTGCCACTCAGAAGTAGAACAGTTGTATGCACATTAATAATGTGATTATGTATATATATACATGAATATACTTAGCCACAATACTCCATTGTAGTCTCCTAGAGTGTTGTATGAAGGGCAGGCATTGGCATAGTTAGTGTTTGTGGGCCTTATAGGGGTTTTTGGGAATTTAGTGAATTTAGAAAAAGCATCTTTTGAGCAGGAAGGCTAAGAGAAAGTGAAGCAGGTGAGTCCCAGTGAGGTGGCAGCAGAGCACATCAGCTGTTTACATCAAGCAATTATTGCTAATTGTATGCACCTGTAATGCTAAATGTATGCACCTGAGACCCAGGTGTCATTTAAGCCTGAGGAAGGAGCAGCATAGTTCATTGCATAAGAGCAGAGGACAGCACTGTGATATATTGACTAGTATCAAATTATTTCCCCCTGCTACTGCCTCATTTCTCATGGCTGGGACTGAGACCCATGCTGCAAAGTGAGATCACAGCTATTTGTTGCTTCTTCGAACTGGAGGGAGCAGAATGTCTATCTTGATTTGCCCCACAAATGAAAAAAAGCAAGTGAATTGAGGAATAAATTTACTGTAGGTTGAGAAGAGCAAAAATTTCTAACACAAACTTTTTTTAGTTCATGACACATCTTCTCCCTACGTGTTTAACTACGTACTAGAACTGTTTCCAGGCTCACTGCATTTCTGCTTTTCAGCGGTGCATCCAGGGATTCTCCTCTTTAGACCCGTGTGTGTTTGCTTTCTATGTCACACGGAATCAAGGCACCTATGTGTGGTCTCCCAGAGGTGGCACCAGGTGCCTAAGGAGCTGCTCCCAACCCCCAGTCTCCTGCCCTTTCTTCCTTTCTCTTTTCCTCTCTGTCCCTTGGCAACTCTTTATTACTGACCTTTTGGAAAATATTCCCTGCTGTCTTAGTCCCATTTTGCAAGCTGTTCAGTGCAACCCGTGCCATGGTTATTGAACACCCCAATTGGGCAAGGGTCAAGGCACCTACAGTCCCCGAGGTCTACTGCCTTACCTAGCCCTTGAGTCATTTCTCTTTGTCTTCGTTGCCTGACCTCTGAAGGATGCTCTTCTATGAGTTCTGCAAACTGAAGCAGAGTGCTAGCACTTGAGTTTTCTTTGGCCCTCTTGCACTGGTAGCTGTTAAACATCAAGTGGTGCACATCACTATTGTCACCTTCTCAGCAGCCTTCTTCATCACCCATCAAATATGTAACCAGTGCTTCCATAACTTCCTGAGCTGCTTATCCCCCCAGGGAAGTTGCCCAAGGACAGCAGTTGCTGCACTATCTCATCGTTCAGGAAAGCAAGTTCATAAGGGCTTTCAAACACAAAAAAAAGTCTCTAGAGAGACAAGGAGTAAGATACTGTGAATCACAAACACACCTGTTCCACTGAAGTTTGTAGTTTTTTTAGAATATCCTAACTTTACTGTTTTTCTTAATCTGTTATGTGATTCACTTTTCTTTATTCAGGCTTGTTCCCCAAGAGTACTTTAGAGTCAAATAGATGTCTTCTGGGTTTTCTGTATGCAACAGCTTCATTATAAAAACAGCAGAGAGACGTTGAGGCTAATTATTAAGGAAGAAGCAACTCTGTGTGATATGCACTAGAGCATTGGATTCAGGTGCAGAAATTCTGAGGACTTTCAGAGTAACTTAGACTTTTGCAAATTCTTTCATGGACCTTTTTATTATGAGGGTGCTGATATTAGCTTATAGAATTTGAAAGTTGGAGAGAAATGTTAGCAAGAGTTAAGTGCCATTGTTCACTGTATTTACTTACTTCATAGCAGAGAACACTGTACAAATATTTTACTTGAAGCATCTGTATCCAATTTGATGGGAAAGAAGAAAAAAAGGAAGAAAGAAATGAGAACATTTTACTGCTTTAACTGCATGCTATTAAACTGTGGTGAGCCAGAGAGCAGGTACTAGATAATTGGACTACATGATTACTTAATAGAAGAGGCCTTTTTTCCCCGACTTGCCACACTGGGAAACTCAGATATTGTGAGATCACCAAAGACAACTACCTTAAATGTTTAAATGAGAAATATATTTTAAATATTCTTAAACTCCCACTACTTATTTACATATAAAGCTCAGCTAAGAAGGTAACTAGGCAACAGTGAGGAACTGCAATGCTGGTATTCTCTTCATCTTTTACTTTTACAGAGCAACTTAAATATTCTCCCTTTTATATATCACTTTGGGTTAGAAATTTTTTTCCTGGACTGAAAATGTTGTAGGAATATTTCCCAATAGTCATTCAATCCCACTTAGTATTGGAGCATTTATATTGAATTCTCTTGTTCATGTTTTTATATACACTACATATCAGTATCAGAAAAATAAAGTTAGCCACGAGGGATCTAAGAAGCAACAAACTGCTGAACTTTCAATATCTGCCTTTAATAGCACATATGGTTTTTGATGATGATTCCTTTTTCCTTCCTGGTTGAAAGAAGTAGGATGAAAAAGTATTTTTTGGCAGAAAAACAAGGCTAAACATTAGGACAGAAAGAAAAACCCACACAGATGTAGACCACCCAAATAAAGTTAAAGTTCATAGATAACTGCTTATTTTAAACCAGACTTAATAGTAATCAGAAAGTAATTTGGGGATTCTAGTCAAACAGTGAAATATCTACTAGTCCTTTAAAATTTTTTTATAGATATAGTGGTATTTATTTCATTTTAATATTTTTAGAAAAATATTATATTATATATTTAGAAAAATATTATTTTTAAACCACTTCTAAGGGTCTCGGTTTTTATCCTAAGAGTTTATTTTTTCCCTTCTTTCACTATTTCTATGAATCCAAAAGCTTGTTTTCTTCTAATTTTCTTATTTTCTTCCAACTACAACAGAAACGTGAAACATCATTGGAAAATCTCACTTAATACTACTTGAAAAAAAAAATTTTTGAAACCTGGACAAAGAAAAGTATGCAGGGCACATATCAGTTTTGCCTGCATATGGAGTCCAGTTTTTCACTCTGCCCATTAATGCTATCTCAAAGGAGTTTGGAAAAGGACACTTTCTCTTTTTCTTGAGGAAATTAGTGAGAACACATTATATATGTACATATCTTATTTTAGCACTTCTGCTTCAATTACAGTGTGGTTTGTTATGATTTAGTGGTTACTCCTCTTGTTTTATTCAACCTTATCCTGTTACAAAAACACTACACTCCTTTTTTAAGGTACATATTTTTTATGGGAACATTGTGAAATTAGATATCAAGGGAATACTGTCTATATGAACTCAAACTGACTTAAATGTGTTTGAGTTTCATAGACCACATGAGAAATGGTTGGGAAAGGCACACAGATATTTCAGAATATTGTAGGCCTAAAGATGTAGGTTTTAGAAGTTTTTGCAAAAGCAGTTATAAGTTGGTCTTGTCAAGATCAGATATGCCTGCAGCTCTGATAATGGTGGTGTCACTATTCATTTTATTAACACAAAACTGAGAAAGATGATCCTAGTGTTTTAGAAGGCAGTGGTAGCCCCACGATTGGCTTCACAGACAATCAGTATTTTGTCCAGAGATGCTGACTGCCCATAAGACAGAAAATAAACCATGTTAAAATGTTACCTTTGCCTGGAAGGTATCCTGTCTTTCAGAAGCCAGAAGAACACTATGAAAATTTTCAAATTTATATGAAAGTCTCATTGCTTCAAAATTCTAAAGTTCTTTGATCCATAACTGTGAAGGATGGACCACCAAGTCTTCTTGCACTCATTGCATTTATGTTTTAGGAGGTTTAGAGAAAATTCTATTGCTTTTTGGTTTTGTTGATTTCACATTGCAGCCTGAAAAACACTGTTTAATGTTAAGGATGAGTCATGTTTGCTTGGATTTTCAACATACTGTGGTCAGCAGGATGCATATGTCTTTGTGAACAACAATATGTTTTCAGAAGTACTTGAATTTATTCTCATCTGATATATATATGCTAATTTCATTAGCAGTTTTTATTGCCTATTTATAAAAAGCTGAATTGGTTACATAAGAGGTTTATCAACTTAGGGTGTCAGATTCTTTCTTCTATCTGAATAAAATCTCATTTGCTTAGCTCTTGTAGCTTTACATCAAGCTAAACAGACAGTAAATATACTCACAGAAAACCAACTTACAGGCTAATCTTTAATTAGCCTCCTCCTGAAGCAGCCATGAACAACAAGTCAAGGCTAAAGTCTCTGTTGGTGTGTAAATCTGGCTTCAAACAAAAATGTACTGATCTTTAAATTAGCAGAGGCATCTTCCTAAATTCTGCTTTCTGTGTTAAGCTCTAAAATATTTGATAGTGGGAATATTTGATAGTGGTTTTAGGACATCATCCATGGAAGAAGGAAAGGGTGTCAAAAAGCAACTTACTTCAAGCTCCCTACTCTCTCTGGAGCACATTATATCAGTGAAATTGTAGAAGTCTATGGTGAGAAATGCCTGGCAGCTGTTGGACAACAAGCAGTTATGATAATTCATTTACTCCCCTGGGTAAACTTCAGCGATGCAGCTGTGATGTGCAGTGTAAGTGCTCCTGATACTGAAATCCACTATCACAACAATGGACAGTAAATTACTACTTCTATCACTGGTGAGTGTAACAATATCTTTTATTGATGAGCAACATTGCAATTAAAATTTTTTATGAAAGTTTGATCATGAGCAACATAAACTATCACTTCACAGTCAATGGACAGGGATGCAACTCTATGAATTTAATTTCTGAATTGTATTTCAAGAAAAAAGTAAAACAGCTTTTCTAAAATTGCTCTCAGATTTTCTTCTTGTGGTAGCCAAAAAGAGTGACTGTTGCTTAAAAAAGTAAAAAGTAAGAAGTTGAAAATAGTGGTTTAATGTCTTATTGATAGCTGTTTCTGTATCTGATGGAGTTCTGTTCTGTATCCTACAAGAGTCCAAGCTAAGAAATACAACATGTATTACATGTATCATGAAATGTATGTAACTAGATCAACAAGCAGTGAACATACAGATTTTCACCCTGATTTTAGGAAAGAAGGGGAAAGCGTAAGGTTGTAGAATGCAGACTGAGACAAGCAAATATGAAGAAATTGATCTCCAAGGAAATCTAGAGAAAGAATGAAAAGGATTGGAAATTGGAGATTAGTGAGTCCAGAGGTGAGAGAGCTTTTCCAAAAATCAGACCAGGTTATCAGTAAAAAGAGTTGAGGAAATGGAGAGGAATAAAGTTGGTATAAAACCATGGTGTTTTTCTTTTTTTTTTCCTTTCTTAAGGAAACAGCGACACCATTGGTCCCTTTTTGGTTTTTTAATGGCTGCTGTGTGATGTATCTGACCAACAAAAGCTGAAAGCGTAGGTCTAAAAGGTAAAGGTCACTTGATGCTGAGCATGATAACAGAAAGGTGGGAGGCAGGTTCACTGACAAAAGCCAGCTCTTCCATGCAGAACACATAATTATTTCTCCTGTTGATCCTCATGATTGCAATTTGAATAGCAGAAGAGCATATTGCCCCCTGACCCTGAGGCATTGCATAAGCTGTGAAGTCATGTAAGAGTGAAGCACCACAAAAACTAATGGGGGAACTAGACTTTCTGTGTAAAGAGGTGTCTTGAGACAAGGCCTACGTGCCCTTTCTCACCTACCCTGGAAGAAGGCTCCAGAGGAGATGGGCAAGGCTGAGGTTCTCACAAAATTTTAAGTCTACAGAGAGTGAATAACCACAACATTACAAAGAATCAAAGGGGACTGGAGGATTACTATAGAATAGAATAGAATAGAATAGAATAGAATAGAATAGAATAGAATAGAATAGAATAGAATAGAATAGAATAGAATAGAATTAGAATAGAACAGAACAGAATGGAATAGAATGGAATGGAATGGAACGGAACAGAACTCTTTGGCTGGGGGAGACCTACAACAATCATCTAGTCCAATTGCCAGACCAATTCAGGACTGACCGCCTTAAAGCCTGTTATTAAAGGCATTGTCCAAGTGTTATAAATTCTGAAAAGACTGAAGTTTTGACCACCTCTCTAGAAACTCTGTTCCAGTGTCTGACCACCCCCTCTGTAAAGAGACTGGTTCCTAATGTCCAGTTTTAACCAGCCCTGGTGCAGTTTTGAACGACTCCCACATGTCATCACTGGATCACAGAGAGAAGAGCTCAGCACCTCCCTCTCCACTTCTTCCCACCCTTTCACCAGCCACTCCTCTGAATACATTCAGGGCCCATGTTTTTTTCATAGTTTGTGGGGCCAGCACTGTACACAGGTCACAAGGTGAGGTGGCACCAATGCCATATACAGCAGGATCACCACCTCTTTTGACCGTCTGGCTGTGCTGTGTTTGATGCTCCCAGGATGCAGTTTTCCCTCTTGGCTGCCTGGGCACACTGCCTGGGCACAGTGAGCCTGATGCTGACCAGCAACCCCAGATCCTGTTCTGCAGGGCTCATCTCTAGCCACTCCTCTCCCAGTTTGTACCTGTGTCCTTAGTGACTCTGTCACAGGTGCAGAATAAGGCACTTGGACTTGTTCAATTTCACACAATTAATTATTGCCCAATGCTTCAAACTATCTACATCCCTGTGCAAGGCCTCTCAATCCCCAAGAGAGTCAAGAGCACCTCACAGTTTGGTATCAACAGCAACCTTGTTAATGGTACATTCAATTCCTTTAGGTTGTTGATAAATATATTAAACAGAACTGGTCCTAGAATCAAGCTATGAGGATCACTGCTGTTGGCCGATCACCAGCCAGGTATAGTCCCATTCACCATAATCCTTTAAACACTGCCCTTCAGCCACGTCTTCACCCAGCATCATGAACCTGCTCATTCCACAAGTGAAGGGTTGTTCAGAAGGATGTTGTGCATCAAAATCCTTACCAAAATCAAGAAAAACTGCATCCACCACCTTCCCTTCATCCACGAGGTGGGTGACCTTATCATAGAAAATCAGATTTAATTAAACAGGATTTTACCTTTCTGAACGTGAGTTGACTGTGTCTGATGATTGCATTGTTCTTTAAACACCTTTCAATAGTATCCAGTATAACTTCATAATTTTTTGGGAACTGAGGTTAGACTCACAGATCTTTAGTTCTTTGGGTCTTCCCTCATGATCATCTTGTGGATTGCAATAACTTTGGTAGCTCACCATCAACAGCGACCTCCCCAGACTACCAAGTACTCTGGTAGATGATCAAGAGATGTGATAAAATCCTAGAATCATTAAGGCTGGAAAAGACCACAAAGATCATTAAATCCAACTCTGACCAATCACCAGCATGTCAACTAAACCACAGCATTAAGTGCCACATCCAGTGATCTTTTGAACACTTCCAGGGATGGTGACACCACCACCTCCACAGGCATCCTGTTCCAATGCCTGACATCCCTTTTAGTGAAGAAATTCTTCCTGCTCTCCAACCTGAACTTCTCCTGGCACAGCTTGAGGCCATGTCCTCTCCCCCTGTCACTGGTTCCCTGGGAGAAGGGACTGACCCCCACCTGGCTAAAAACTCTTTCCAGGTAGTTGTAGAGAATGTTTAGGTCTCCCTTGAGCCTCCTTTTCTGCAGGCTAAACAACTCCAGCTCCCTCAGCTGCTCCTCATAGGATTAATTCTTTGGACCCTTCACCATCTCCATCACCCTTCTCTGAGCTTGCTCCAGCACCTCAATGTCCTTCTTGTAGTGAAGGGCCCAGAACTGGACACAGAACTCAAGGTGTGACCTTATCAGTGCTGAGTACAGTGTCTCATTATAACATCTACTAGTTCCTTCAGTACTCTGGAATGAAAGTATTAGTTTGTTTAGTTTTAAATGGAACTTTGTTGGCTGAGCATATCAGCCATATGTATCTGCTGAAAGAATCAATTGGTTCTTATGAGCTGAGTGTACCAACCCAGTGTACAACTGTTTGGCTCTCAGTTTGCCAAAAGAGTGTGAATGTCTTCCTGTGAGCATATTACACAGACCAGTAATGGAAATCATGTTTCATGTGGGAAAACTGTGTATCACAATTGCTACTCATTTCTAAGTGTACTTTGTACTTGTACCCTGATTTAAATCCATTGCTCTATCACCCTGCTAAATTAATATGCCACCTTATATGTATGTTTAAGAGCCAGTCTTTTTTATGCCCCAGTTAACTGAATCATTTTCTGTTGATCTCCTGGACATGTTGCAAAGACCAAAGGCTACGCTCACAGAATGTACTGAATATGTATTTAGGAGACTGGAATTTCATTAGTAGTATAGAAATATATTCTGAATATTTTCATATGTGAACTTTGAATGTTCTCAGTAGAGTCCATTGGACTTTAAAGCATATATTTGTTCCTATTCTAGTTTCTTACAGAGTACAAATAATGTATTCTTTTAATTTAGAGGGGAACTTCCTCCCTCCAACCATTTCTTATTGTTATCTCTAATTGCTGCCAAAAAGGTTCAGATTTTCTAGAGGTATTACAAGATGTTTTAATTTCAGGCCAAAAAAAAAAGCCTTTTATAATTTTGTTCTGGCATTCAAGGAATATCACAACATTAACATTTTTATACGTGTTAATTAGAATGGTTTAATAGAAATGTTACAATTTCTAAGTCTTATTGAAAAAATTAAAAAGTAATCTAATAAGAAGAAATTCACAGTAGTATCTAATTTTGAACCTACTGCAATCTTGGGCAAGAAAAGAAGTCACTATAAAAATATTTAAATGCTGTTTAATTCTATTGGTGTGTCTCCACAAGAATATCAAAATACATTAAATTGAATGAAAGGTTACTTTACAGAGGAATGGAAAAATCAAACGGGTATTTTGGGCTTTTTCCCATTTTCCCTTTCTCCACGTTCCCCCATGCAGAGGAGTCAGATATGTGGAAGCCCTTGGTTCTTCGCCTACTGATGGAGGTGGCATAATTCCCCTTCCATTCATAGATGAAAGACCGCAGCCTATACGTGTCATTCAGATCAAGCAGAATAATTGGGCAAGAGAAACAAAAAGGAAGATTTCTTTATTTAGGCAGGAGTGAAATGTTTTTTTGCACAGTTGACCCGCTTTGCTCTACACAGCCCACCAGAGGCTTAAGACACCTTTACTGTCAGTAAAGGATAGTGAGAAGCTTGGCTGAGAAGGGAGAACGAAAACTGTATAGTGCTGACTTTATTTCTGGGTACACGGATATGATGTGCTGACCCAGTCCCCAACACAACAAAAACAATTTTGAAAAATGAATAACATCCCGATAAGTACTTCCAAAATTGATAGAACTTGACCAGTATCCACAAATATGAGAAAAAACTTGATGAAGGCAACTGTTTTTATTTCTCTTATAATCTTATGGGGAGACTACAATGAAAACCCTCCCAGTAGAGAAAAACTTGTAGCAGTAATGCAGCTCCAGGACCAAGATGAGCAGACATGCACAGAGATGACTGCTGACTTGCTTCTCAGGCTAGGTGCTATGAATCCTATAATCCTAGTTCCTAGAGAAGGGTGGAGGAGGTAAAGATGCCAGCTGGTTGCACTGAATGACATATGCTATTTCTGCTTAAGCTTTTTACTCAAGGGGTTTTTGGGCAGGCCATCTGCACAAAAAAAGGTTGCTCATTGTAAACGTATTTATCTAGCACATGTCACTCCTGTACTGCCTAGACAATTGGCAGGACCAAGGTGACTGACTGACTTCTGATAAAGGAAGAAAATAACAATTACATGAAATATGACAAGATTAAAGACCTAGGAAAAATATTTTACCTCACTAAAAACAAATGTAGTACTATGGATTTCTATATTTTAAGTGGAATGTTGACTTAGTAGTTCAGAACACAAAATTAGGTGTTTTGCTTATAAACAGAAGTGTAGAAGGATAATATGAGTTTAAATGAACTATGGTTTGTATCCTGTACAGATTCATGGTCTGTGGAAGATGTTGGGACTAAGGGCCTGAAACTAATGTCATAGTTCCCACTGTGAAAAAAGAAATATACCTTTATCTGAATAAGTTGCAAATCTCCATCTTCAAGGAATAAGTTATTGCCATCCCTCTAAATTTAATGTGGATGCTTGATAAATTGAGGAATAATCTGAGAACAGTTTACATCAGGTGGACTTGAAAGCCATTTTCTTCCTGTCAATTGTTTGCTTATGTAGATGTTGTACCTCCTGTCTGTCTCTACTAACAGTTTCTTCCTATTTTCCTTTCTCATGTGAGTTCCAGTGGCCACTGACCAAGCTTAAACAGGACTGCAAGCCTACTCGTTTATCTTTTTCAAAACTCCAGTACTTTTATTGCGTGCAAGATAAATGCCATCTTAGAATCATAGACTTGTGAAACAATTACTATTGGAAAAGACCTGTAAGATCATCAGGTCTCACACTGCCAAGTCCACTAAGTGCCACACTTAATTTGTTTGGAATGCTTCCAGGGATGGCAATTCCAACAACTCCCAAGATGCCTGACTATGCTTTCAGTGCCTGACGATTCCAATGCCTGACTATGCTTTCAGTGTATTAGAAATTTTTTCTAATATCCAAACTAAAACTCCCCTAGTGCAGCTTGAGCCCATGTTCTCTCCCCGTTTCACTGGGAGAAGACACCAACCCTCACCTGATTACAGCCTCCTTTCAAGCACTTGTAGAGAGTGATAAGGTCATCCCTGAGCCTCCTTTTCTGCAGGCTAAACAAGCCCAGCTGCTTCAGCCACTCTCCATATGACTTTTTCTCTGGGCCCTTCACCAGCTCCTTTGCCTTTCTCTGGACTTGCTCCAGCACCTCAGTGTGTTTTTATTGTTGATGAAGGGCCCAGAACTAGGCACAGAACTCGAGCTCCGTCTCACCAATGCCAAGTATAGGGGAAAAACCACTGCCCTGCTCCCACTGGCCACACTATTGCTGGTACAGCCCAGGATGCCATTGGCCTTCTTGGCCACCTGGGCACACTCCTGGCTCATGTTCAGGTACTGTTGACCAGCACGCTCAGGTCCTTGTCCACTTGGCCACTTTCCAGGCACTCTGCCCCAGCCTGTAGCACTGCACAGGGTTGTTGTGACCCTAGAGCAGGACCAGCCTTGGTCTTGGTGAACCAACCACATCTTGCCCTTGGCCCATGGATCCATCCTGTTCAGATCCCTCTGCAGAGCCTTCCTGCCTCCAGCAGGTCAACATTCTCACCAAACTTTCCCCTCTGCAAACTGACTGAGGGTGCGCTCAGTCCTCTGATCCAGATCATTGATAAAGCTATTAAACAGAACTGGCCCCAAATGGAAGGGCATCTTCGTACATCATCGTGTTGCTATGAGCAGAAATGCTAATTCTCTTTGTTTTAAAATTTCCATTTCACAGATCAATTCTGCTCTTCTTTCTTTTTTGGCCTCTATTTTTTTCCACTGTACTCAAAGCACTTCTTATTGTGGATATTGCTTTGTTTCTTTCCCTGATGGCTTATTTTTTCCTTTCACAGCCCAGGAGCAGGCATTTGAAAAAGTGGCAAACTGTGGAAATCTTTTATACTAAAGCTGAGAGGTCTTTCTGCATTCACTGAGATTAGACTGTAGCAATTTTAAATACTAAATAATTTATTTTGGAGATTACTAAAGGCAGAATAAAGCAGCTTCTCAAATGTAGCATCTTCAAAAGAAATTACATTCACAAAGGTCATCAGTAATTCCATCATTACCTCAGACTGATCACTGTATTATTGCTATACTACTGTCATATTAAAAAGATAAAAAAAGATCCCATTTAGCAACCCCAAAAAAGAAAAAGAAAAAAGTCTGGGTTTCAAACCACAATTACCAAAATCATGCATGCATTCATTGACTCAACTTTAAAATTGTGGCAGCTTTTTGAACTAGAAAACAATAAAAACCTTTTTGATATTTAACTATTCATCTCATCATTTTATGAAAATGATGAGATAAATTTTATTTAATCTGTAAAAATAATTTTATTAATAATTCTTGAAATTTTATGAGTTTTACAAAGCTATTTGAAAATTCTCCTCCAGAGTGATAAGAAACATTACTGTGCTGACAGTTACTACAGGAATGTTCAGATGGGGCTTTTTGTGTGTTTTTAACAAAAAATCCTCAGTCTAAACAGCGAAACAGATCCATTCCCGAGAGTTATCCAAAGTCCCTGTGACCTTATTTTATGTTTCTTAAAAACTGTGATTTTCACTGCTTTAATTACAAGAATAACTTCTTTTAAAAATCAGGTCCTTAGATAATGGGGAACTGCATATGTTTAAAATATTTATTTGTTGCTAATGTAGTTCAGCAGTGGTATGTACTTGTACAGCGAAGCTGAGTATGATCATATTAAATGAATATATTTTTCAGTTGATTATTCTTCTGTGTTTGTCATATAAATTGGAAAGAGGAAAATAACTTTCTCTGTTGGAGCATAAAACAAATTAGACATAATGGCACATAAAAAGCAAACCATAATCACACTCTTGAAAATGAATGCATTTTACAGGATATGTAGCCATTAAGGCAGTCACAACATTTTAAACCTACTCAGTTCAACACACCTGCAATCTATTCACTTTCTGATGGCAGCATTTTGTGAAGCTGGCACTGATAATTAAATAAATTGTAGGTGGAAATCCTAAACTCACCTTGCATGGCAACATGCCAGATTTTTCTTCCTTTGTCTTCAATATTTCACTGAACATTTTTTTGTTCACTCTATAGCCTTTTGCTGGCATTTCCTTTAGAGATTGGGAGCATTTTTATTTTTTGTTCTGAACACAATATTAACAGATGAATTTAGGAATAGTCCATGGAAGGGATAGACGTTATATTGTAGCTTAGTATGACCAAAGGGTCCAGATGGCAAAGGTGAGAATGACCAATATAAGCTGCTATGGTTGAATGCCAAGGAAAATATTGCTTCATATCATTCTTCCAGAAATACTCATCTTGTTAGATCAATTCACAGAAAAATACTGAAAAGCCTTTCCCTGACAATTTCTTACAGCTTTGCACCTTCATTTAAACAGTTTAAGGGCAAAAATCTTGTTCATTTCCCCCATTTACGTCCCAATACCAAGGAGCACACTTTTATATCACCTCTAGACATATCAGGATAGCTGTTAACCACCATAAATGACTTCTTATTCAGCTGATGACAGTCTGGGAGTGAAGAAGAGATTTACATTAATGCTCATTCTGCAAAATCAAAGATAAAGCCTTGTTTCTGAAAGGCCATGGTCACCTTTATGTCCTGGAGCTCACAGATTCTTTTTCACTTCTTAAATCCATGCCCAAGTAATTTGCAAAATAAGCAATATTAGTAAAAGTGCCCCCAAGAGTGAAAATAGAGCACCATAGGAATCTTTTCACTTAAGTCAAGTCAGATTCCACTTAAGGAGAGTCAGACTGCACTCCAGCTGCACAGATATAAAATTTTAGAATAAAACTCTTACATTTTGCAAACTCTGCAGAGCGTGACTGTGCTTATGGTTTTAGTGTCTGGAAATCCAGAGGTTTTTTTAAGAGCTGTAACTACCATACATGACTTCAGTGGAATCTGTGTTTAGCTCTGGGGACATCAGCCTCTACACACAATACTTGCAGTGATTGAAGAATTCCTCTAACAAAAAGTTCACCTAAATTCAGGAAGGATGAAGGAGCACCACTAGATAGAAAGGTGGCTAATGCATGATGTTACAGTTGCACACTAAAATGAAAAAAAAAAATAAAACTAAAATGAAAAAAAAAATTAAAACTAAAATAAAAAAAAAAAAAGAAAGGAAAAAAATAAAAGAAAGAATAAAAGAGGAAGTGACTCTGGAGCATAGAAAACACATCAACCATGCATAGTAAAGAACAGGTTATCGTAGTCAAACACTCTGGCCTCAGCACATTGGGAGTAGCATACCCGCAAAGAAGGGCTCCAAAATCCTTCTGATGTTATGGTTAACAGGTATTTTTCATGTTATTTAGTTTAAAGGTGACCACCTCCAGATAAAGAGATGTTACAGAACCTCTGCTGGTGGTGCAAATCGCTCAGACTCTCTATATGGGATTTTGGTAATCTCCTTATCTGATAAGAGATACAGAGAAAATTCTTTAAGTCTGAATAAAAAGGAATTTGAGAAATATGAAGATAAAGTGCTTTCTATCTTTCTCTATCTCAACTCAGAGAAACATTATTTGATAAAGAAGGGGTTTTTTCCTGAAAAAGGAGATGGAACTGCCCTTTATTTATTTCCTCATAAGTTTACTGTGAAATGTCAGGACAAAATCAGCCTTTTTCAGGAGGTAAAATTCACAGGTCATCTTGAGGAGAAGATTAAAAATGACAGTGTAGAACTCACTGACAACTTTGACTCAAGCATCAGTAATGATTGACTGTGAATTTTTTACTTTTCTGATGTTACTGAATCAACAAGGGTCAGAGTTTTGGGTTTTTTTTAAAAAAAAAAAAAAAAGAAACATTTCTCTCAGTGATGGGTTCCCAGAGAAATTTAAGACAAGTAATCTGTGGGCTATACATTGCCAATGGTTCTCCAGAGTTTTTAAGTGTGCCAGCCATTTTGAATAATCTATCATGAACATTTTCATTCTGAGCTCTGTTGCAAAAACAGAGGGACAGATTACAAAAGGGCTAAGCAGCAGGGCTGGAACCATGTGCTGTGTAACTGGCATTATTTCCCATTGCACATGGAGGTGTGTGCCTGACACGCAGCTCACGAAGCCAGCAGCACCTTGGTGTAACTCGGATCAGCACCCCTGGGCCATGTGGATGGTCCAAAAATCTGGGCAGCTGTCTCCTGCAGGGTGCCTTTGGGGCCTGCTTTGGTTCTAGTACTTTGCACCACTGAAGCCAGTGGAAATCTGATCACAAATATCAATGCAGTCAGAGTATCAGGCCCCAATCTTTAAGTACTAGTGGCAGAAAAATGTCTTGCAAGCGCAACTGTTGCTCATTTTTGAAGATACTCTGTAAGCAATTCTTTTCTGAATCACTTGTCAGAAGGAACAAGATTGATAAACCTGGAACTCAGTCTGCCATTGCAAAAAAAAAGAGATTATTTCCAGTGATATATTTTCTCATTAAGAATTATTCATCTACTTTTGATAAATCAGCACTTAGCATTTTCTACAGTCATTTGGTCACAAATTTTTACTTTCTTTCCTTTCCCTATTTTGTACCTTGTTTAGTCTAAAACTTATTCAGTGGTTGTACTTGTTCAACTATTTTAATCAACCATTGCAGGCAGTGCTCAGGTTACCACTCAATCTTCTGCAAAGATAGTTCAGCTATAGCCCAGTTCCCCCACTGCACTTAAATACATCAGGGACAATGGGATGTTTTACAATGGATTTTCTACTTAATTCTCTGTTATATTTTCTGCTCTCTATTGATTCTCCTTTTCAGCCTGACAAAGGAGATATTAGAACATTCCAACAACGACTCCCACTCCTGAGCCCAAGCACATCTCACCTGCACCCTTGAACCACACAAATGACCCTAGGTTCCCAGGGCAGCAGCCAAACACCAAAACAACTACTTTGCTTTCAGAAGTGACATTTTTAAAGTGGTATTCAGTTAGCGATGTATTAACTTTGAAATTCTTATACAGCTTGAAATAACAAGTTTTCTTTATAGCTAAGCATGTTTCCTTTTCTATTAGCTTGGCTCCTTTATGATGACTGTTGCAATAGCATAAGCAACTGGCATTTCTTGGGAAAAAACCTTCCATAAACTCAGAGAGAGATGGCCCTAAGCTCCCTGTGGGATCAGCAGAAGACAGCCACCTCCAGACCACACTTCAAATTCAGTCCTAAAATCTGATTGAACTTTACTAGAAAAGCATTATGAGACTGCTTTCCCAATTTGGGCAGTGAAAATTGAGGATAAAGTAGTGAAACATGATTTTAAATGTTGTGCTTTTAACCCAGAAAGAAAGGCTAAACAAAAATCTACCAGGCTGGAAACTGACAATGCTAGATAAGGGAAAACAAGTTTAGATTTCAGAATATACTTGCCTCTAGACAAAGGAAGATAAACACAGCACAATTTCTGCATCATAAGGACACTAAAGAAGTTATTCCAACTCAAGACCAGACAGCCTAGGAAAGTCAACACAGTAAAATTTTGAGCTCTCTTTTATCAAAGCCTATCATTATTATTGGTCTGCGCTCCAGTGGAACACCTTTGATTTCCAAAATGAAGAAGATAGGGATAATCATATGACCACATTTATATAGACCTGACAGAGGACACTGTTTAGGCTTCACACTTTATGTTAGCTGCAGAAATATAGGAAATACTTGGTCCATTGCAAACATCTCCAGAACAAAGCCATACTTTAAAAAATATCCAAAGGCAGCATATTACAGTATTTACACTTTGCATAGCCTGCACAATAGTATTTTTCATCCTGCACCTGAAGTACTAATGCCTTTGTGACCAAATCACAATCTAACAATTCTAAACTGTGCCAGTTTATCACATGGCAGCACACATCAACAGAGTGCCATGATTTCAATATACTGATAAAATTTCCATTTGTAGATGAACATCAAAAAAATGACCACAGCATTGTCTCTAAGCCTGCAAGACATCTGGAAAAAGTCTATAACATTGACTCTGTTATCCTCTATGTCATATGGAGAAGAAAAGCACAGCTTTGTTGAAGAGGGATGACAACTCCTTCAGAAGTGGTTGGTGTTCAGTCTTGGTTCAGCGCCAGGAACTAGCCTGCAATGAGAACAGTCAGCCATTGGAACAATCTCTCCAGGGAAGTGGTAGATTTGTCAATCCTGTGAGCAGAGACATGGTCTCAGAAAGCCCACATACAGGGTTTATGTGTCTGCACACAGCTTCTGAGAAGAGCACAGGAAAAGACATAACACAGGCTTATTTTTGGGCAGAGCTCTGGCTTTAGATGCTACAGCAGGCCAGATCAGAGCTCCAAGATACACTGAAATAAAAAGAAACTGATTCAGCTTTATAATAAAAGAAATACATAATAATATATGTTATATAATAAAAATATAATAAAATGCAGCTTCATTACTGCCATTAGTGGAGTTAAATTTCTCACAGACTTTTATCACATCTCTTGCCAAAGAAGCATGCATTCACAGTTGGAGCTCTTTTTCCAGCACTTCTGCTTATAATTTGCCTCTGTCATTTGCAAATATAGGTAAACAAAAAGACCTACTAGGGGCCACTCACATAACCTGGAGCAAAAATTCCTAGAATATTTATTCTGTTTGCAAAAGACAGCTCAAATGTTCCCCCCCAAAACTGAACTCATTTTACAGATAGCTCATCCTCTCAACGGCTAGATTGATAGGACATGGGTAGGAAAACACAACATTGGTTTCAGAAGTCCAAGTGCAATTTTTGTGATGTCTCACTTCAGATACGCAGATGCCCATACCTGCAGTCTGGCCCCACACAGATTGACCTTCAGCCAAATTGCTTCAGTATTTCTGATATGACTCTGCTGCAAGAAAAGCACCTGCAATCACAATAGTGCTGTTGGAAAATGTTCATCTAAGTCAGAAAACAGCCAGACTCCCATTCTGCACACGTATTGCTAGATTAGATGGAAAGATACACTCGGGATATGATATACTGAGATCTGACATCTCTATTTTTTTCTTACAGCTGCAGCAAGAACACATAAAACTCCACATTATAATAGAAAATTAAATAGGGACACCGTCATTTAAAGTAATAAAAGCCTAGTTTATTTGGGGTTTTTTTAACAGACCCTTAGGAGAAACTGTAAATTAATTTCTACAAAGTTATTTGCTAAGAAATAAATGCCTGAAAATGGCAGGATATTATTTATCTGAACAGCTATGCAAGAAGGTAAAAACCTCATGCAATCTCAGGAAGAAAAAAAAACTTCTAGGTATTTAGGATTTTTTATTTTATTCCACTATCTCCCCCAACACATAAAATTTTTNATACCTAGCAAGATATACCTACCTATAAGAGTAGCATACAAATATTTTTATAAATATTTTCATTGCCTTCTAAGTTATAGATGAATATATGTTTATTTGGTGTATTGTTTCATTTTGACATAACTGTGCTACAAAATCTCTTCACAGGAGTCAGTTTACCTCTTTATTATTTTATTACTTGTATTTCAGGAAGTGAGACAAAAAAAAGTCAGAAATTTGTGGGTGTGGCTTTTGGTTGGTTTTATTCTGAACAGTACATGCTACTTTGAGGGAGTCTGAAGTGAAAAAGTGCGTCTTTTTCTGAATTATGAAACTTCATGTTCTGGTTCTGTAACTGAATTCAGCTTTTGTCTCCCCTGGAGCAACTGGTGCCAACCTTTTCCTACAATGGGAGGGTGGGAAGTAGGGATCCTTATTATGAATCATCGAACCTTTGAAGTGAAGGTGAAGTCATTTTCTGTTGGAATCATTAATCTGGCTCTGGGATTCTTCTCTACAGCTTCTATCTTGCTGAATAGTTTGACTTTGCAAAAGCTGTCCAGTTGAGTAAGGGTGGCGGGTTTTCTGCCCTGTTTGCATTACAAGTCTAATGCCACAATATATCATAAGAACAGAGGGGTTAAGAGACATTTAGTGCTGCCCTTTAACTCTCTGGTTCCTTCAAAACCAGAAATATGTCAACATCTTTATTGCTTTGGTACCTTCCCTTCAGTTCTTAGACATATACTTCATGGCTATTTCCTAAATCGCCTGTTCTGATTTCTCATACAATTTCAAATCTGAATGATTTAGGGGATTTTGGGGTGTGGTTTTTTGTTTGGGTTTTTTTTTCCCCTGTGCTGCAGCAAATTATATTCAACTGACATAAAAATCAAACATTCCTCTACAGACATCTAATTAAGCTCATTTTAAATTCTTCATAGTGTGGCAGCTCCCATATGGAGAAAAAACACTCCCCAGTTGTGCCACTTTACTATAGCTACTGTGTAATAATGGATTCCTTACATATCATAAGCAAAAAAGCCTTTGTGCATCAGCTAAGTCATTTTATATCAATGACATAATGTGAGTATAGCATTGTTCCATCTGTTCAGGACAAAAATGTACATGCACTGAGAATTTTCACATTTATTTGTGTCTGTGCAACAACCCCCTTCAATTAAGTGCAATACCCAAAGGAACAGCAGAATGCAAAGGTAATAGGTACTGAAATATTCAAAATGCAAAGGTAGAACATGCATCATGTGATATCTACATTCAGGCTTACAAAGGAGATTTTTAAATCTGAATTTTCTTTATATAAAATAAAGAAAACCACAACTTTTGGGTTCAGTGCTGATGTCAGAATTCAGTCAGCACTCCCTCTGGTGAGATTCAGGAAGCCTTGTATTCAAAGAAACTCTTTTCAACAAGACACCGATAGATTTTTAAATACATTAAAAAGAAATATTAAAAATTCTTTATTGTTAAGAACAACATTTGAGATCAACTTAGTTTGCATGTAACTTCAGAAATATCTAATGAACTTAAACCCTAAACACAAACCTTGGAAACACAAAACAAAGGCACACGCACACTAAAGTATGGAAATTTAATGATATTTTGACTGTACATATCTTAACTCCAAAACTCAGAGACTTTCTCTTATGAAAGAAGACAGATTAGTCCTTCGAAACACAGATCTGTAAATAAAGAATAAACAGAACAAAGAAAAAGTCAGGAGGTAACAACTAATGAGCCTTTCCTAGTATATTAATTAAGTTTTTTTAAATAAGTGTTAGATGACATGTTGCAGCAAAAATATTTTGCCATGGGGCCTGGACATGGTCAAATTCTCAGGGGAAGCCTGTCCTCTTCACCAGTGACTCAGTCCTGGTGTGCAGCTGAGAGATCTGGAAGATGTGCCTGTATTTGGTCTGCAATAGTGCAAGCACGCAAGGAAAGCCAATTGCTTTTAACTAATACACGTGCTCTCTGTAACTGTTTTCTCTTTCATGACTGATGACAGTCTGGTAGGATAGGGTTTTCCCTTTCCTTGGTCTGGCATGGCTATTAGGAGGAACAAAACCTTCCTTTATGGTACTAAAACCAGTTATACTTGACCTTCCATGTCTTAAACCAGAAAAAAAATCAAGAATTATGCAAGGTTCTTCAGGTAATTCTTTGCCTAGAATTCTTTGCCGTAGTAATAGGGGAAAAACTGATGTGGGTGATACACAGGAACCTCTCCTGCTGGATTCTGGGGATGTGGAGGGGATAGAGCCACCACGACAGCTGGGGTGCTGTAGCCTGGGATGTACAAGGAGAACCTGAGGGAAATGGGCTGGTTCAGCTTGGGCAAGAAAGAAGGAAGGAGAGATCTTATCAGTGTTTCTAAAAAGCTAATGGCAGTTACAAAGAAGGTGGAGGTGCATGAAGGCAAAACAAAATGCATTAGACATAAATTGAAAGATAGTAATTTACATTAGATGTAAAGAAAAATATTCTTAGAGTGAGGATGGATCAGAAAGAAGAGGCAGGATATGGGGGAAAGAACGTACTAAATATTCTTCTCTGCTCTCTCAGATCTTCAGTAGAACACCAAGATGGACTTCTGCCCCTTGTTTTCCACAGAGTTTCTGATTCACTGGTGGTGTTAGTGGTGAGCTCAGGTTGAAATGTTTTATTTATTTGTTTAAGGACTTCTACCATCTCTGGCTTTCATTACTTTCTAGGTTAAATGAATAAATTAAATTCTCCTAAAGGGGTCTTGAGCTTTTTCCAGATTTTGTTAATCCATGCTGTTCTTGGACATTGAGCAAGAACTCCTTCTGAGCAGAGTGTCTGTGATGCTTGCTACTATCAGGAAGATTTCACTTTCTATCAGCTCTTAATTGAACAGCCTAAATTTTCCTTTTCACCCATTTTGGTGTTCATCAGATCACTTACTGAAGCATTTCTGCTCACTGATGTGGTAGTAAGTGATTATGCATTATATTTTTTTGGCCATGCATATGGATAAGTGAGTAAGCTCACAGAGGAACCAGCAGGCTCCAACAGGTGAGCTATTAGGTCTGCTTCAGCCTTCTTTCATGCATACATATTTTAAAACAGGACAGGCTAGGTGAATTCTGGCCATAATTACTTGTGGTTTCATGCCTTTTGCCACCACCTGCACATTTGCTGTTTCCACTCAAAATCGGGTTTAACACAGACACTTTGGTTGCTTGTTTTCACTGTCCTGCTGAATCTGTTAAAAAGGCCTTTAGTGTTCTCTGTTGTTCAACGTCACCAACACAGTCAGGAAACATGAACTGCTTGGATTGAGATGAGGCTGGCAGCAGCAGAGCTTAGCAGTGCTCTTTGGGCCTGGGTAAACATTTCTCACCTCCTGGTGATCCTTTCATAACTTGGCAAATCCACCATTGCTGAGTCATTGTGTCAATCTTTTTTTTCATTTGGTTGTTGTATGTACAGACATCGCCTGCTGGCAATAGAAGGAAAGAAGCAAGATGAAGACCAGTGGCTAAAAATTTTGAGTAGACAGGACATGCCTAATTTGACTCTGATTATGAAAGATTGACAGAGTACACTCAGGGTATAAGGCTCCCTTTATCCTGAAACCCACATTTCTAAAGGTATATATAGTCACCTTGTTTGGTAGAAAGCTCTATGTGAAACACAATGGTTTACTTTCTTAGGGTGACTTCAAAATTGAAAATTCATAATACCATCCTAGAATTTGGGGATCAAGCTGTATCTTGACAAAATAGGTTCTACCCAAGTAAGGGAACTTTAAGAATCCATTTTTCAACAGTAAGATACAATTAGTGGGATTTTCATCTACCATTTCTTAATACAAATTCAAGCTGTTCAGGTTTCCCTGAGTATGATCAGTTTATTCTACACATTTACATGTATGTGGGCATGGCTATTCCAAATCTTTACTGTAGAGAACAAAACCATGTAGGCGTCGTAAGGTCAGCTTCCTATCAGCAAGCCCAGCATGGAAAGATTTCCACAGCAGTGAGGAAATTTCATTGTTTGAATTGAAATGTGGAGAAAAGAGAAGGCACACACAGCAGGAGGAACACAAGGCTGTGACTTCACAGTTATTAATACAGCAATCAGCAATGGAACTTAATCCAGGTCAGGTAAGAACACAAGACTGCATTTCTGACCAATATGCTAGAAGATGCAGTATGGGTTTTTTCTGGAAAGGAGGGTAGATGAAAGGTATCTGGAAAAAGCCTGACGGAGTACAACAAACTAAATTTTTGTTGCTCTTGTTACTTTTCTTCAGGTTCTGGGGCTTTGCTCTTTGCTTCAGAGGGGTTAAGGATGTTAAAGCAAAGACAAGGAGGGGAAATTAATCTGTATCAGTTCGCATTGGATCATCCTTTTGTATTGTGCATTTCATGTGATTTTGGCATCTGAAAGCTAGATTTGCTGAAAGATCAACCCATGACTTCAGAGCACAAATACCTCGTGGTGAAAAAGGGACTGTGCCTTTAGGTTATTAAAGAATGCCCCCTAGGCCACTTCACAGACCCTCATCCAGAGGGAACTACAGCATGAGCATCATAAAACTGCCTGGCTCTGTATCACTGGAATAGGCATTTGTTGTACCCTGATTTAATTTTTAAAACATACTCTGCTGTTGTTGCCTCCAATAGCCTGATTCTGCACCCCATGAGTAAGTGGCAAGGTCTTATCCACTCCATGTGGAAATAACTCTTATTTCCTGATTCTTCATGGAATTTCTCCTGATGATGTCATTTTAAAACTTCTCACCAATGAACCTTTAAACTTTGTTCCTACATTGCACTGTAAATATTGAAAATGTGAAAATATGTGACAGAATCACCAAAATTTGCAGTCACAATCCTCTCAAAAAAATGAAATAAAGTTCCTCACCAGGGTATCCCAATCAAAACCCACACAATTATTAGTCAATGAGTATTGGCTAAGGAACATTAAGTTTGCCAGTTGCAATTTCAGGAACTTGTCAATGCTCTAAGAAAAGGAACAAGAACAGTGTCCTTCACTGGCAGGAAGGCCCAGTATCTTGAAATTAAGCATGGTTTTTTGGTGTGTGAGATATTACAGTTAAAAAAATCTTAAATGCAGTCTGTTTCAAGCAAGTGGAAGCACTAGGAAAAATGTTTTAAATTCATGTCTCCAAGGACTGTGCAGTCTCTAAACCACTAGCTGGCTATCTTTATTAAAGGGTGGGTTGTGGGGGATGTGGAGGGTGTTTGAAGCAGAAAAAGCAGTAGCAGATAACAGAAACTTGGATGTCAATGCAAGAGATAAAGAACAAAGAAAGTTCTGTGAAGCTTAACATATAATATATGTTTTGAAAAATTCTGTTGGGGATAAGCACTAATATCCAGGGTCACAGTAAAAAAAGATATAGCTGTTTATTTGGATTTTATCTTTGTACCCTAATTAAGGTTTTGATTGGTAAAAAATTCGCTTTCTTCCCGTGATAGCTTTACATAAGTTTAATGGACTACCCCAGCAATTCTGAAGTACTGACACTGCATGAAAGTGTCTCTTGCCCTTGTTAAGAAACACTTTTCTGAGTTTACCTGCCAACCCTGCAGCCACTGCGAATTTTTGTGGAAGCCTTGAGCATTCAGTTGAAAAAAACTAAATTTCTTCCCCTAGGCAGACTTCCCCCACATGTGTGTATGAACATAGACTGAGATATCGTCAAACGAGAAAAAAAAAAACTATGACAGGACCAGAAATTACTTTCAGAAAGTATTTGGCCTTTGCTTGCATTACTTCAAATAAAGTTCAGAAGAGTCACATATCATTACAGAGGTCTACCATTAAATGAAGAGAATAGCAGGGTATTTTTAAAGTGGGTGGTGAATCCTAGAGTGTCTACACATTATAATTTCATAAACTTCACATAAAATATTTAAATCCAGTCATTAACAGAGACAGACTATCAAACTAGAAAAACTCTGCTATAGCTATAAGGATACATGGAATTATCCAGGGATAAAAAGAATTACAAAACCAGTGGTAACCATCTTTTAGCCCTTCTCCTAATTTGTTTCATTTCCTCTACCACTGCATTTCCAAGTTTCTGCTGAAACTCTAAGCAGAGATTTTTATATATTATCACCATTAAAAAGCAAAAGAAATATGCCTTCAAAAGAGAAACACAAGTATTTTTCTTGAGAGATTCTGCAGGCTTCAGTAAGCAGATAAAACCATTGTTTTGAACTATGTTTTCCTATTTGAAACAAAAGTTAAAAACACCCACAATAAAGACCCTCAGACATTGGTAGTTTATCATCCATAAATGCAGAAATCTCAACTGGAAAGAGGGTGAACAAATGTTTTTAATAAATGGCTGCCTAAATTTAGTTCTCTAAGCATGTGCAGAGTATCTAATTAATTGCTGTATTTTCAAAGTTGCTGAGCAACAATCAGATGCTCTTAACTTCTGCATAAACCATTTAGACAAGGAATGAAAACTTAATAACTTAATCTTTTTTGCTTCTCAGAAAGTCTTGGTGGCTTTACATATGTTTCAAGTTTTTACAGAAACATTTAAAAATATGGCAATAAATACCGTTAACTGGTGTGACTTGCTGTGGTATCTAAAACTTTCTTGTTGTTTTTATACTGTGCAAGAGTGAGAGAAACAGATCAAACAGCAGCAGGAAGCTCAGCTGTGTCTTGCTTGAGGCTCTTACTTAATTTGCACCTGCTCACTGCTGTTTTTTTTCAGTTTCACCTATTAATGTCCTCCACATAGAGGCCAAGTTCCAGGGTTTGGGGGTTTTTTAATGTATACAGAACAGAGGAATCCCACCTATTTAGACTTCATTAGTTCAAACCCACTGAGATGGCTTACTGTTGTCATTGCAAGGAGGTCTGTGATTAAAATAGTCCCTTAAAATTGTTTCTTTTGTCTTGCTTCCAGCCCAAATACCGAGTTTTGAAGGAAAAATCATATACCTCACTGGTGACTTTTTTGTCTCAATGGGAATAGAATGCCCACTCAGTAAGTACTTTCACATACAAAAGATGTATATCTGTTTAGATAAATTTGTTGGGCTCAGGAGTTGACAATCCCCATTACCAGTTAGCAAGATTTACAAAGCAGAAAATGTAGCAGAACTGCTGTGTAAATTTGCAGCTAAATCTCTGGTGACAAGAACAACCCTGGGAAGAACTATATTGTAATTTAATATAGAATATCATTATTCCTGGCTGGTTTATTTTCTAATTATTATTCATATATACATTATGTGATATTATATTTTAAAAGGATACATCTATGGTCTGATACTCAAGAAATTTACACTTCACTATGCAGAAGGCAGTATTCTTCATAATGTCTGACTACTGGCAAATGCTGAGGGGAGCACAGCACAGAGCACACGCTGTGGAAGGGAAACAGCATCACAGCCTCTGGAGGACTAAGGCTGGTAGCATTAGAAAGGAAAACTCCATCAGTTAATGGCTACCGTGACTTCCTTTATGAATGATTCAACTGCATTTGTCCTTCGTAGTATAAATTTTGTTGTGCATTCCCAGAAATCAATGCAAGGTAAGTACAAGTTATGTAAGTTATTTAAAAAAAAAAAAAGATTAAATTTTTAGAAGGTTGGGAGGGGAGAGGAAATTCAGCAGAAAAGTTCCAAATATTTATTTCAAATTAACACACTTGGATTTTCTTGCTTCTCCTTGTTTTTCCCATACCCCTTTCCCTTCTCCTCATCCTCTCCCTTTTCCTTTCCCTTGCCGTTCTCTTCCCTTCTGCCTTTTGCTTTCTGCTTCCACTCTCCTCTCCTCTCCTCTCCTCTCCTCTCCTCTTTTCTTGAAAGTACTTTCTGCAGAATAAGTAAAACATCAGTGAGCTCTCAGGAAAGTGCATTTCCAAAATTACTGAACTAAAAATGTAGACACAAATAAGAGAAAAGGAAGGGAAAGGAAATGCGAAGGAGACACCAGCAGCAAATGAGTGACATTAGAAACTTTGATATTGTCTTGCTTTGTCATGAGAAGAATTTGAGCACTTAAATTCACTTTTGGCATGCCCATAGGTTCTTGAATTTCTAAGCAGGTACTCTTTTCCCAGATTTTCCTTTGTTCTCAGCATTTTTTGCTCACTACTTTTTAAACCAAGGGAGGAAAGCTGCACTGGTACATATTTGATATCTGCCCACTTACAGAAAAGCTTAATGTAATTTTAAAAATATATCTATTAACATCCATGGCCAGTAATAATCCACAGAGAAGACTACAGGATAAGCATCATCTTTTCAAGTTTCAGTCCATATCATGATTCTTAGAAAAAAAAAATCGTTCTTGTAGGTTAGCCTGCCATATCTTCTATCTAGATTTGTCAATTAAGTTTTAAGATGACATTTAGGAATAGTCATTTGAAGTAGCACATCTGCCATATAGATACTCACAGGACGCTTGTACTTTTGCAGAAGAGAAAATTTCAATTAGGTGGATTTGGAATTGCAGGAAGAGCTGTGGCTTATAGACATATTTTATGACATGTATGGGGTCCTTGTCCCCATATGCACCAGCAATTGAAAGAGCTGTGTAAATAGCAGTTAACTAGCAATTAAAAATTACAGAAGTTCAGTGTATTTTTCAATTATTTGATGAGTTCCCAAATCTCATGTATGGTAAAACAAGCAGTCATTCAGCACAGCTGTGCAAGCTGAAGCTGGTTATTAGCATTTAAATGGCTATGATAGATCCATTTTACTTCTGAAATTCTTTTATTCAGCACTGCTCCAATGAGTAGATATTTTATTGATTTATTTATTTATAACCACATAAATAATTTAACTAATAATTGTAAGTCTCCATTTTCCTTTCTAAACTTCAAATACAATAAGTTCCGTGGCTAATGCACAATTCTTAGATAATTCATCTATCCTAGAGAATATAATTACTATTCCTAGTATTATTCCTATTATTTAATCAGTTTCTAAACGTTCCCAAAAAAGAAAGTGAATGAAAATTCAAATTAATATAATGCCATAGATCACAGCAAAATTATATTGATATAGAGGGAAATTTATTTGTACATCCCTGGCTAAAATTGGTTTCTTTCTGTTTGTTTAGAAAAAGGGTAAGGATTACATGATAGAAAAACTGAGGGCATTTAACTTCCATTAATTTTTTTTCTGTATGTTATGAATCAGGCCCTAAAATATATTACAAAAAGGAACAGAAATGTAACATGCCATTGTAAATGTCTCTAGATGCCTAGGCACACTATTTACAAGATTACTGTGTTTTCAACAAGATTTTTGAGTTACCATCACAAAACGTTTTCATTTACCATCACAAAACTCTTGATTTCAAATCTTGTTTCAGATGATTAGAGCTCTGCAATAGAACATTAACTTTGCTTCAAGAATCTTCCCAACATTTTCTTTCCCTAGGAAAAAAAAATCCTGTAAAAAAAAAAAAAAAAGCACATGTGTGCTTTAAGTCTGAGTCTAGTTTTCTAGTCCTCTGAAGGAGGACTGAAGTAAATGAACTAAATAGTGAGTATACTCATGTCATTACTATTAGTGGAGAAATGGGACCACTCATTACCATGTTGAGCAAAGTGATAATGAAATGTGAAATTCAGTTCTCTATCTGCCCCACTGGTATACACAATCCAAACAGGCAAGGACCAGGCAGCCTGGCTCACTTGGGGCACTTTCCTGCAGCTGTGGTGCCAGAGCTGGAGACAGCAAGGCAGTGGGTACAAGTCTCACTTACCCCCACCAGCCTCACACCCTGCATCACTCATTCTTTTCAAAAAGAAGCAAGTGCCTTTCAACCACCCCTTGCACAGGCCAGCTCCAAAAATTCAGGACACAGAAAACATTTGAGCTGCTTGAAAAGAAATGTGTACCCTGATAATTTCTGGTTGTAAAGAGAGGTTTCCAAAATCAAAAGAACTAGTAATTGTCAGGGAGATGGACAACAAGTGACCTGAAATGTGAGCTGGATCAGATGCGAGAGTGGAAATGCTGTATTAGCCCTGCCCCACACAGAGGAACAGCACTCAACACAGGAGCTCTCACTGTGACAGCCTGTGGGAAAAATCACTCATCTAGTGGAAAGCTCTGAATCAATCAGGCAAATGCAAGATTTCAAACAAGACTCTTAAACCTTACCTATTCTATGCAGTTTTGTGTCCAGAGTGTGGACAAAGAGATGTTTTAAATCATCTCTTGCATTGCAATGGCAGACCCCTCAAGCTTCTTGAGACAAGTAAATCTTGTGCTAACATCCAGTATGTAATCTAAAGGCATAACATGCGGCTAACAGTGGCTAGGAATCTCTAACTGAAGAATTTAAAACAGTGTTAATTTGTGTTTTATACCCAAAGGTAGAGCTGAAAGTATACTTTTCTCTCATTTAAAAAAAAAAAAAATTGTTACAGAATTTAGCCGATAACAAAATATGTGATTGTATCAACCACAGTTGAACTATCTTCCCAATCTGGTCATCCGGTAGAAAACCATGATCAGCTAAAATAAAGCAAAAACATTTTTTTAAAAATTTGTAATTAAAAACAAGGACAAGTAGCAACACAAAATTCACAGTAAAGAGATTACACCGGGATTTTTCCTTTTAGTAGAACAGGTCCAGGATGCCATTATAGCGGGGAAATGTAAACATCTGTGTAACTGAAGAAAAAGAATGTTCAGAGCCAGTATGATTCAAACCACTGCAGGCACAGCTGGACACCAACAGACTCAGGACAAGAATCAGATAAGCCCAGAGACCTTGGGAAGCAAAAGCTGTGACAGGACAAATCCCCATACCGAGGCCAGGCAGGTAGTATCAGACAAAACAAGACACATATGAGCAAGCACTGAATTCAAGGAGTGACTGGAAGATGAGATAAATGGATCTACACTGGAAACAGAAATTGAAGCAAGCACTGCAGTGATAAGAAAGTACCATATTTGGGAGAAGTGAAACTCTGTGTGGAAATTTCAAAGGAAGAAATGGACCAGTCAAAAGCAGTGAGGGAAAAACTCTCACAAATGCGTGCAACCAAAAAGCCTCAAACCTCACCCTGTCAATAAAGCAGATAAGGCACAGCATTCTTGAGAAACCTTCAACAAACACTACTCAGCATCAGACTTTGAGAAAATAAGGAACAGACTGTAGTTAACTTAATGATAACATGAATCCAGGGAAAAATCAGAAGCACAGACTGCAAATGAACTGCTGAAAACAGGAAAGCAATAGACAGAAATGCACCACCAGCAGACATAGCAAAAAGCATTTTCTGTACCTCACTTTTGCTGAAAAAGCTGTTCAGAGAAGGGAAAAGAAATCCCTTCAAATTGTACCAGCTTTGAATAATTACCAGAATATTCCAACAAGAATTTTGCAATTACTGCAGCAACTGCAAATGTGGCTCTGTCATATAAAGTATTTTGTAAGGCAAAACTGCAAGGAAAAGCAGAAAAGAGAGATGCGAAGCTGAGAGAGTATACAGAGATCACAGGTTATTCACCCCAAGGGTACAGCAGAACTGTGGAATACAGTTGCCCCTTCACATCCTCAAGGATTATGACCTCAAAACAGCATTTTACAGCCTTCCCCAAATCTTTTTTGTAATATCAGATATCACAAAACCAGAAAATTCCTGAAGTCAAACATTTTTATGATAATATGAATCAAATACCTTTCATAAGCACAAGAAATTAAAAAAAAAAAAAACACAAATGCAGGAAGTTTTAAATTTTAAATTTGTTCAACATAAAAAAGGCATGTGAGAAGAATCATCTCTGACTTCTCTCTGAAAGTCTTTCACCCAACTTAAATACCTTGACTTCCACCCTAAGACAGTGAACATGCTAAATCAACTTTTTGCAAAACACTTTTCATAGGCAGCTCAGATGTAGTGACAGGAAGGGTCTAATGAGACCCTGCTCCCAGGTTTCCTAAGCAATTTGATTTTGATAGTCTAGTTTGCATCCAGGCTGACCCATGACAGTCATTCTCAGCCTGCCAGCTGAGCTGGGGTTTTTTTAGTGTGTAGTTACCTGCTAACACCAAAGGAAAATAAAGATATATCATATAAAATAGGCAAAGGTTGGCTATTACATGTGTCAAACTTCATGACAAAACTCTGAATATTCAGCAGTTAACTGAATTTGATTCTTACAATATCTATCAGAGGCTGCTAGTATTAGGGTAGACCTTAAAGATGAGTACAGATCACAACTCAGAGAAAACTACTGTGTGTACAATTTCACTATATCCAGATACATCTCATAGTGCACTTCTGCATTTTTGTAAAATAGAGAAAGAGACAAAAAGAATGGTGAATTATTTAACTCAAACCTATTGATTACATCTGATGACCACAGAAAATTTCCCTCCAGTCTCCACACATATTATATTACCCTTTAATCATATCCATTATAAAGGGGAAGTGGAAAATAAACATTGATGTAAAATAACCTGATCCCATCTTTTCAGGAACATAGGTACCTGTTTTGAGTTTGCCAAACTAATACTGTAGAAAGATCTTCTCTGCCTTTTCCAAGTATATTAGCCACATGTATAATTTCTCTCTGAAGCTCTCATCTATGCATTATAAGGTACTCACAATCAGTATTGCAGTAGCTTGGAACAGAAAAAAAGTCAGTGAATCCTTTGCAAACAAAGAAGCACTAATATGGGCAAGCTGCAAGTCAGGAAACGAAGCAAAGAAATATAAAATCACCGGTCCTCAGGCAGCTGAAGAAGTTACAACACACAAAGCACCCACATCCAGCTCCTTCAAGCATAAGACTATCAGTCTGGCTTCTAATTCCCCCAGTCTTCTCCTTTCTTTGAAGCATCTGACAGAAAACTGCTGGTCCTTTTTAGCTGATTTGCTGCTCTCCTCAGGTCTGACATCTGCATCGAAAACTTAAACAAGGACAAGTCAGTTCACAGAGTCCCCATAAATGGCCAGCAGCTGCCAAGGTTCCCCGCCAGTACCAAAGAGGGATAGATTTGTAGCAATACAGGACAATGGCAAGTCTCTATACTGTTAGGAGTTTCATAATCAGCTGTTACCTGCACCAAAGTGCCATGCTCTGCAATACCACTGCAATTTATCTAGCTGCATTTTTCCTTCATGCAAGCAATCTTTTGCCCAGTATTCAAAAAAAATATAACGCTTTGAGAGGCCATATATAAGAACATTTTTAATTAACATTATACTTAGTGCACACTAATAAAGGTGCAGCAAAATTCCAGGTGGATTAAAGATCAGGATAACTTTTCCCTCACTCTGTATTCCCTTGGTGCAGTAGGTATTCTGGTTAAATTATCCTTTCTGGTGTTTTTAATTTGAGTCTGACAAGAAAGTGAGCTTTTGCTTATGTGTGTGCATGAATTATGTTTATGATAAGTGTTTCCTTTCCTCACAAAATTGGAAAGCTGAATTAATATTCATTAGAAGGTAATAGAAACAAATAGCACAAAATATTTTAGAATGCTAATTTAATACACAGCTGCATATATGCTGCAAGTTTTTCTCCCTGATTGGTCCTTTGTTTTCAATTTCCAAATTCTTTGAAGTAGGAAAGTACAGTTCCACAAAAAAAGCAGTAATATTTGCTTTGCCTATTGCAAGAACTTGATTTGTGTGTGCCATCCTGTCAATATGAAGCCTGTTGAAAGAAATACAACACAGCAGACCTTGATGGAAGCTCAGAAAGGACTTTATCAAGGTAAAATGAGCAAATGTACCATAATCTCTGACTACCTTTTTTATTATTATTAAATTGTGATTAATACCCCATCTTTTTGAAGGCAATGAATTTTCCTAAGACTTTCTATGTTATATAAATTAAGATTCATCAAGGAATCCCTGGCTAATGGAAAGATGAAGAAAAGGGGCAAAATAGATTTATTTTATAGTAGCAGACATGCACACATACACAGCAGTTTCATGACCTGTTTTTATTTTCCTGAGCACTTGGCAAGCATCATAATACAAAGAAAGAGATAGCAGCCAAGGCTTTTATTTTGAGGGAAGAAAATCGCACACTTAAATTTTACAAAACAGGAGCTATTTATAGTCTCTTTTTTTCCTTATTTTATAAGATACTGATGCTTGTGTTAAAATTTTTGGCGCAGAGCTGAAACAGGCAGTTGTGCACAGTGATCAGAAACAAGAGAGCTTTGACTGGGCATAGCCATCAGTGTGGTTTTGGTGCATTATCAAGGAGAAACAAGCTATGAATGCCATCTGCTGGAGAAGGGCTTGCCAGGCCAAGCGTAGATGATGCCTCGCAACAGCTTTGGGCTGGGTAACAAATATCTGAGACTGCATATCACAGCAATTTTTTCCATCAGCAGAAGCAAGAGTCAGTGATTATTTTGAAGGAATTGGTCCATTCCCCTTCTTTTTCAGTACTTTTCTTCAAATTCAGTATCATGCAATGAAAGTTCAGCATCTCTGCTTTTGTGCAATAGGAGCGGACTGGGTGAGTAATAAGAAGGGAAAAGAAAATGCAACAAAATGTATTATTTTGATTGTGGTTGGGATATGAAGATATGAACAACTCCTCTATTCATCACAGTATGTTTCTGTTGACACAGGTCTGTCATCACATCGAGGTGAGAACTCTGAGGAGAACAAATCTCTCAGAGATACTGACTGTATTAGATCTGGTCCAGGATGCGAGGAGCTCAGTATTCTGTGAAAGCCACTTTAGGACTTGCTGCTTTCTTTAGGACTGGAATGAAGGGCACCATGCTGAAAATTTCCAGGAGTTATGAATTAGTTTGATCTAGTCATCCAGTGTCCTTTCAAATCAGTAGAGAGATCAGGCTTTTGCAGACAAAGACAAATTCAAATATCTGTCAACAGCCCTGTAGGATATTGACTAAAGAGAGTAAGTGTCTGCTACTAAAGTTGCTTAACTGATTTCAGCTATCTAGTTAGTACTTTAAAACAAATCCTACTCTACTAATCATTCTCTCATTGAAATATCATTAATTTGGTTGAGCTGTCTGTAAGTCATACAGTGTTGTTTGACTAGCCTAAAAGGTATTGTTAAGTATTCTTACTGGATAAATGACTTTATTAATTTCATTTTTATAAAGATACTTTGCTATCTCAAAGGATGAGGAAAAAGGACTCAGCAGCCAGTGCTCCATCAGATAGTTATGGTCATTACAGTTAATGTAGGAATTTGAGGTCCCTGCTTACCCTTACTGCCTCGGTGATAGAAGAGTAGATTTGGACATGGATTCATTCTTAAGCAGTAAATTCATATTCATTCAGTGAGAGAAAAGAGACAAAATCCAGGCACTTTGCTGAATTAAGAAAGATTCAGGCTTATGTCTCATCTCTGATCTTGGCAGACCTGGGCCTTAGTGCTTCTGACATTTTTAACCCAGAGCAGCTCCCTCTTCCTGTTCTGCATTTCATATCTCCCCTCCCAATTACCTCGAGCTCCCCCCACCCTAAATCTAGTCTGGATCATACAAGTCTTTCCAAATAACTAATATGATTCAGTAAAAAGTCATTAAAACATTCCTCTTTCCCTTCATATAACTACGGACAAAAGGCTAACTAGCCCAAAGTAGCTAAGCTTTGGTGATTTCAGCACTGGTCCTAGACAGGGATTTGAAAACAGGAATATAAAGAACTCTCTCGATCTGAGTGCACAGTGAGAGATGAGAGGAAGGAGTGATCAGTGCATTTCAGCTGTTTTCTGAAGAGCAGCAGAGTCTGAATCTCCTCCTGATTTGCTGTGGTGATTGCTTCCCCAGCAGGAGGTCTCAAGAGCTGTATAAGATACAATGCAGCCCCCAGACAGAGGTGAAATTCAGCCTCCCTTGAATTAAAAGTGGAAAAAGAGTAGGTTATAACATCTCTACCAATAATGGAAAGAAGAAAAAAAAAAAAAAAAAGAAAACAAAGCTCCAAAGGACCAAGAAGATAGATGAAAAATGAGAGGAAAGGTGAGATTATCTGTCTTGGGGATATGAAGCAGTATATTAATCTTAGCTAAGCTAAGTCAGCACAGACAACTTGTTCAGCCTACAAATTAGCCTCAGGTTTGGTCTGAAGATTGATGCAGCTCTGCTGCTATCCCAGTCAACTATCCAACGTCTGTCTCTCATCTCCCATTTAGGTTTGTTTGAGCTTTCTGATACAGATACTGTTATGCAGCCAGACTGTCCTAAAATGAATCTTTCCAAGGATAAAATTAACTTATTGAAGGTTTTTTTCAGACATACAGATTCACTGAAAGAAACCAGTTACATTTCTTTACATATTTAAGTGAGCTACAAACAGAGAAGCTGCCTAAGGCTGATGGTAGATCAGAGCTAGGTCATGCAGAGGTATTTCATTTAATGTAAGAAGACACACCAAGCTCTGAATTTTATGGCATATTTCATACTTTTTCTTTTAGCTAAGAAAAAGTATGAAACAAGATTCCAAATCCAGTACTTGAAAGTAGCATTTACTTCCTTCTGGACAAAGATGTTATTTGCTTCTGCTGTGACCAAAAAAAAAAAAAAAAAACTACTTCATATATTTACACAGAAATAAAAATAAAATCTGTACACAATTTTTATATGGTTGTCATTGTAGTAGAACCAAAACGGTCTGTGAGGTCTCATGTAACAACTATCTCCTTTCATTATCAAAAATTGCATTAAGAATTTTAAAAATCATAGGAGATCAAGTGCACACTATGTAATAATACCATTCATTCAGAGCAGTTCTTGTGACAAAAGTCCAGATTTTTATTACCTCTACAGCTGAGTGAAAAACAGACACATCTTTGAAGAATAACTTTAAAATATTTTAATGTGAGCAATTTTTTTCTTCTGCTTTACAAAATCCATTCTTTTTGACCTAGAAATAGGGAAAATACTTCCAAAATTTTACAGAGCTTTGTGACAGCAAATGTGAAGAGAACCTTTATATCTTCGTACTGCGCATATGATTAAGTGGTTAGCATTCTCCACCAGCCACTACTTCTTAGCTAATCTATAGTTAGTAAATG
Organism: Promerops cafer; assembly: GCA_013398275.1. Lineage (NCBI taxonomy): Eukaryota > Metazoa > Chordata > Aves > Passeriformes > Nectariniidae > Promerops > Promerops cafer. Next base: position 73,421 of record VZSE01000986.1, on the reverse strand, counting down.
AAGTCACAAAGTGTCTAATTAACTACCATGACAGTTTGAATCAATATATATGTACGTGCACACATATTCATGCTTCAATTTTTGTGCCAGCTGCTTATTTTGCTATTGGTTGTTTAATGATTGCGACTCTCAGTTTAGATCTTTCCATTCCCTCCCCTATAAAAGACGTGTAAACTTAAAGTAAAAATTTTTCTTTCTCTGTCGCTACCTTAACTTAGTCCTTGCCCAGTGAGATGCTTCTGTCAGCATGTCATGAACTTTCATCAGAGGATTGGCACAAAGTTTGGCTGTAAAATTTTGCAATGAGATATGGCTGGATTATAGCCTATGGGAAACCAAGGTATCTAAAAAGTCCAAACAGCAGAGCTAGGGCAGAATATAAGTCTGAATTTACATATGCTTACCTGAGAATGCTGCTGCTAATGATGCCGTTTTTTTGGTTTTTTGTTTTGTTTTTTTTTTTTTTTGGACAGTCATGCTTTATTTCTAACTGCATGGAAGTCATTAAAAGTAGCCAAAGTAAGGCAAAAGCATGCCTTCAAATCAACATGAGCATTTACTTATTCATTTCAATGTAAGTAATATTAAAAGAGGATTCTTCATGCAGCAAGTTAGGGATCCTAACACTGCAATCCAAACGGCATCTAGTAGAAAGTAAATTATGGACAGCCAGCCTATATTAAATACAGCTACACTTCTTGTCCAAGTAATTCTCATGATTCTCTCTTCCCTGTCATTGTAGCATCTTTTGTTCTCTTTATAAATCCCTTAGAAATTGTAAGTCTTTATGAGTATATTAAGGTCTTTAAAAGACTACAAATGTTTTTAAAGTATTTAAAATTAATCCTTGTTTGTAAAAGAAAAACTTGTCTTTAAAATCAGAAGAAAGAAAATTTGACTGAAACATTTAACTGAGATAATAACACAATTTTTTATTTGTGGAATAATTTTAACACAGTAGCAGCATAATTGAGACTGTGAGGAGTGTAAGAAAGCATGTAAAAAACATGATGGGTTATCTCCTGAATAACACAAATGAGAAAAAGCCAGATGAAGTCAGAAGAGCCACTTCCACTGAGTCTCCCACACTAGCTAGCCACTGTTATGAAAATCCACGGGGTAATCATCATTAAAGTAGTCGATACAGGAGTCCCTAGAATAAAGTAGCATCTCATCTTGAATAAAGTGTTGCAAAATGTTGCCTGAGGAACAAGACACAACTGGGGTTTTGTTTGTGTGTTGCCTTGCGTGACAGCTAACATTCACTCCCAAATGCATCATTAGCTGAAGTTCGCTTATGGCAAAAAGACATCTTCATTTTAAGAGCAGCACTAATTTTTAAAATGGTAAGATGAAGGCTTGGTCTTACTTTGCTTGTATATATTAGGTTATACGTGTCCCTGACTGTGGAAGACAAGTGGGGGGTACCACACAGAAGACAGACCTCATCAAATGATGATTGCTCTGTGAGACACTTATGATCTTCCAGAACGATACACATTTAGCCCTTGAAAGACAACATCCTTTCCAACACCACTTTGCAGCCACATTACCACACTCCCACAGCTAAATCAGAGGCCAGCTGATTAAGATGTTTATTGACTAATGAGAAAACCATTAGGAAATTGGTAGAGAAGTAAAAGAATAAATTATCTTGGCAATATAACAATTCTATAATAATGCAGACTATTATGCTTGACTATAAAGCTATTAATTACAGCTCTTAAGTCTAATGAATCACATACCTGAGCACTACTCAATCCCAGCACTGTTAGTATGGAAACACAAATCTATTTCCCTCTGCAACTCTGGACAGCATGTCAGTGGAGCCAGATGACCCTTCAGTACTCTGATGAGCCAAAGCATACAAACCAGCATTACTGCTGTCTGTTGGCATCCACAATCCTGCTGAGTAAGGATCAATTTGTTACTCTTTTTTCCCCATGTGTAGTTTTAAAATTTATTCCCTATTCTTTCTGAGTTCAGACTCATATTTTTGCCATACTTGGTCTTCCTCCAAGTTCTTCCCAACAGTGTATTCCTATCTGTCTTTCCTTTGTTTCCTCCAGATTTGCTACAGTACCAAAAGCTGTTATTTCTAGCATCTTTTCCCAGACAACGTTGGCCTCATGGGCAGGATTACTTCAGTATGTCCAGCAGCAATAACCCCACAGCCTTTAAAAGAAGCACAAATATTGGCATATTTCAGTCACTGCTAGCAATAAAAAAGATCACCACGGACAAAACCATGCACCTAGCTCACATCTTAATTGCCATCTTCTCCAAGGCAAACTCGGGCTTGCCAGGATGTGAAGGTGATCTTGAAAGACTGAAGATATTGTTTTCACTTTGAAGCCTGTTCACATGACAGGATTTTTCTCTTTTCTCTCAAAAGATGTCAACAAATCAGTCTTTCTTCCACTGTGTATTTTAATTTTTCCCTGGACCAGTAGCTCACCAATGTATTCTTTATAGGCTTCCTTTACAGTAAAGTTGGATGGTCAAATTTTGCTTTGTTTGGTTGAGGCTCTTTTTTTCTGTTGAACTTATATTTCTTAGGCATACAGGCTTCTTTTTTTTATGGTTTTAAAGCACTCATTTCCCTAAGCCATCAGTAAATAACACTGCATTTCTCCATGGTCTGGTTTGCACAGATTGAGTTTTGTAGTTTGAAACTCCCTTATGCCTAAACAATCCCTGAATTTCATTTAACAGGCTATTAACGTTATCGCATAATTGTATAGAAGGGAACAATCTTTTTTTCTTTTTCTTTTTTTTTTTTTTTTAAGAAAACAAACATCATTTGGCACAGTTTTTCTTTAAATTCAAGAGAACCTCTTGGAGGACAGAACAAAACAGTATAATTAAAGCCATCCCCTTTCTTGTGCAATCTTGATTTAGGGCTAGAATAAAATATTCATCTTGGAAATATGCATTATGCATTACATATTCCAACACACTGGATTTGTTCTTTCATCCTAAGTAATTGCATCACACATGTAATCTCTGGCAAAATTCTGGTTTGTGTGTTTTTCAACTTTGCTGTAGAAGTAAGATATCCCACGGGTTTTATATTGAAGAAATAAGTTACCTGGCTTCTCCCCAAAATCCTGAATAACACAGAAAGGATTTATCTTGCTCTTCCGGAGAAGAGTTTTGTGGTCATACCATGAAGTGCCCCATATCTGCATCCCAGTGCCCATCTTTGCTCAGGCAGGAGATGTTGCTGGTGGCACTGGCTGTACCTAAACAAGGGGATGCAGGTTTCCCAGAGCCCAAATCCAGAAGCATGCATCACCTGTGTCCAGGATATGAGGTGGAAGCACTTCAGTGCTGTATAGTACTGGTTTCTACGGAAAAGATGCACAGGCTGCCTGGGAGCCTGTACATGCTTTAGCAAGTCTTCAGTCTGAATCACTGGCAAAACTAAACCTGAAGGTGCACACAGTAAAAAGTTAGTACAAACTCTGAGTTTCTGGTTCTTCTCTATCAACTGGGATCATGTTAGCAGGACAGGTCAGCCAGGGCTTTGAGATCAATCCAGCTAACTTACCCATCACAGCCTACTTCCCCCCAGGTACAGAAGGCTTTCTAGTTCAGCCAGATTCTGATAAAAAATTATTTAGGAAAATTCACCTTCTGAGGAAAACCAAAATCATTAGGTCGGACAGTAGAAATAAAAAGTGTTCACACAGAATTCTTCTGCCAGCATTATCTTTGTGAGCAGATCCTAGCTTCTTCAGTAGATTTATTGCAGGTTTGAGCTGGATCGCAATGGTCACTTTACTCTGGTGCCTGGGATGTGGTTTCTGGGTGCCTTTCCTGGTTGAGACCTCCATGGCCTTTAATCCTTTTCTAATCTGCAACAACCTGTGACCACCAGAAATTCCCCTTGTCTGGACAGGTTCAATTTGTTTCCTCTTAGAGGCAAGGTAGGATAGGATAGGAAAGGAATGACTTGCAAAAGAGCTCTTCCTTGTTCAATTGCAAATGGTAACTAAGTCCAAAGCAGTCAAGAAGCAGACTTGACATACCACTGTTCAGACAGGAACCCATTTCAGGAGCATTACTCTGTATGTACGCATTGCAGTCTGTCATTTGCAAAAAGACTTCCTGTACGATCCAAAAATAAAAACCGTGGTGAAGATTAGGTTCAGAGTGAAAAACAGCACAGCTAAATGCAGTGATTTAACTTACGGAGAACTCTACATTAACCCAGCAATTTCAGTGGCCTACCCCTCATAAACATGCATGTGTTTCACAAGGAATTCTTTCATCATCCAGGGACAGTGCTGTAACCCAGCCTAATATGAATTAACAATTCCTTTTTCCTAGCCAGTTCAGAATCACAGGGTCACAGGATGACTAAGCAAACAGAAAGTTTGTTCTGCGGAGTAACAATTCCAGGAAGTAGAAGGAAAAGTATTCATAAAGATTTACCATCTTTTATGTACTGTGGAGGCATAATCCACTTGTAATTATTGCAAGATTTAAGCTTACTCAAAACCAGAGATTAGGAAAAATAAATATTTAGCTTCTGGCCTAATGCAATTAAGATGTGAAAGGCACACAGGTACAAAATCAATGTAAGAAAACCTATTTCACAGATTTATTAGAGCTGAGTCACCATCCCTGGAGGAATTTGAAAGATGTGCAAATATGGCACTTAGGGACATGTTCCAGTGGTGGACTTGGCAGTGCTCCAGTAAGGACTTTTTGAGGAATACTTCTGGTGCAGGTAGCTTGGTCTGCAAGCTGCAGCAGCCACTGGGTGCAAGTCTGAGACAAGAGGCCGTGAACCACCAGCCCTTTCCATAACAAAGGGCATGAAGACGAGTGTCACTGGCCAGGGATCAGACAGGTGAAGACATGGAAGAAGCTGAAGACTCAGGAAGAAGAGGAAGACCTGAGCTTACTTAGACTGTGGGGGTATAAAAGCCCAGGGGTTCCTTTGTTGAAGGCCCCTCCTTGGAGGAACCAGCTTGAGCTGTTTCTGTGTTACTGCACCCTGAATAAATTGCTTTATGGAACAAGATATCCAAGACTCTTCAAAGGGAAGCCTGGTGTCAAACCAGTAAGGAAAACTTGTCTGACCATGTGAGCGTGGGCAGTGCAGGGAGTCAAACAGGGACCCTTTGGCTCACTTGAGCTATCTACTGCAAAGGGGCTTTGATCCCAGCAGCTGAAATCTCTGATAGTGGAATTGTGACTGCCAGGAGTCTCCAGACTGACCAGAATGCAATTTCCCTAACTGAGCTCAAATATCTTAATAGTCTTTTCCAACCTAAACTATTCCATTATTCTTTTATTCTAGATACTACAAAAGCTTCCAGATAAGGGACAGGAAAAGCCTGACTCATGTCTTAAAGTAAGAACAGCCCTCTTGCAAACATTGAGTGAAAGGGAATTTGCTAAGCTTTTCTCAGAATTGCCACCAAAAATGTTATTCTCTGAAAAGCAATACATTTAGAATTTTAGAGTTTATGAGGTTTAGTTGTTGGGGGCTGAAGGCATTGTTTTTTTGTTTGGGGTTTTTTTTCCCCAGATATAAGAATACACATATGACTGAGAAAACAAGGAGACAAATGGATAATCCCAGGAATTCTGTACACAGGAATAGCTATATTTACTCTGTCTTTGGAGAAGCTACCTGAGTCCACAGCAGCTACGAAGACCACATTTTCAACTGCCTCTTATTTATGCTCTGAGTTTTATTAATTTATTGGTCCCCACTGTGGAATCAAGGAGCAGATATGAAGGGACAGTATAGCCTCAGGGCACCATGGAGAACTACAGACAGATGGAGACATAACTTCTCGAGTTTTACCCTAACACCTGCTCTGCTTTCCAGCAGAGTTGGAATAATTGGCCAGTCAGGAATTCAAGAGAACTGACATTACAATGAACAAAAAGTCAGCACTGTTCTTCCATCCCCAAAGCTGCCTATAAAATATTGGTCTTATTAAAATATTTTCTATACCCATCGTAACACATCGCAACTGACAGGAAAAGAAAGTGATCTCAGATAACACAAAGACAAAATACTGCAATCACCAGCTGTAACAGCACCTGTAATAGCACCATTTTGAAAAAGAGCAATTGTATAGAAAGACATTATATTTCCCTCTAATGTTGGCTTTCCTCTTCAGACAATATATACCTTCTGCATGTTAAGTGTGAATAGAGGAGCTATTGAGAAACATAAAGGTAGGTGACATGAATTGTTAATATCAAGTTTTGTTCATCTGCCAGGAAGAAATCTAATCTCTAAAAGTTTGAGAAAAGACCATGGGTGCTAGTAATGGCTCTTACAGCACATACTTTTGGGATTTATTGCTTTGCTTTTTTATGAAGCCTGTAAAAGAGAATAGAGTTCCTTACGTCCCTTTTTTTTTTTTTTTTCCCAACAGTGTAATTTCCAGTGGGAGACTAAGCTGATTAAAGACAAATATATTTGGTTACTACCAGCCCAAGCTAAACAAACAAGGGGGCAACTGGCAGAAACTGATGCACAGGAAGTATCTCCTGAATATGAGGAAGAATTTCTTTACTGCACAGGTGACCAGGAAGTGGGACAGGATGCCCAGAGAGGTTGTGGAGTCTCCATCGCTGGAAATATTCAAGAACCATCTGGATGCAATCCTGTGCCATGTGCTCCAGGAGCAGGGAGTTTGGACCAGATGACCTACTGTAGTACCTACCAACCTGACCTATTCCATCATGCTGTGGCAGTTTCCCCCCTGTCAAAGAAAACACTTTAATTGCACTGTTTTACTACTTCTAAGACCCCAGTTTTAGAATGGCTTCTCAGTCAGAAAAAAATTCCAGTGTTTTCTAAGAGTTTTAAAGCACACATTGCAAATAGAAATTTGGAAATAATAAAAAAGTTACAAAAGCAAATGATAATATAAAAGTTTGAAGACAAGCATTTGTGTTCCTATCACAGTTAATGATCAAAACATGATTGAATTCACAGGTGTGGCATAAAAAAGAGAGCTCAGCTTCTGAAAGAGCAGATGGTGCACTAGAAATGTGGCCATGCTACAATACAAAATAAAAAAGTAGCTAAGAGGATCTGGTCTCGTGGACTCAAATAGTCTGTTCTTTTTAGGCTTTCTACTTGCTTTTCTTCTGGTTAAAAAAACACAAAGTCATGGACTGGGTGTTACTTAAATTTTCAGATCCTCTCCAGTACAATTGTTTTGGAAACCACAAAACTCTCCTTAGAAAAAATGCAGTTTATTTAAGGAATTTTTTAATAGAAATATAAATTTTGACTAAAATGTCTGTGAGGATTAAATTTATGAGAAAAAGTGAGCCATTTGCTTTCTACATGAGATGAATCAAGACAAAGCAAGAGAAGGGAATAGGACCTGCATGTCCTTTGATAAAGGAGAGCACTCTAGTCTCTTAGACTTTAAATCTCCTTGGTTAAACACCAACAAAGCTGCAGTAAGGGGAAAAAAAGAAAGGTATCTTAGAAGGTTTTTTATATTTTTCCAGTGAAAAATTGGGAGAAAGTATCTGTGGGATGCAGGTGGTATCTGTGGTTGAATGGAGTTCTACTCTCCACTCTGAAAGGACCAAGCATAGACCCCAAAATTACTTCTATTCTATTCATTATGTTCTTATCCTCCTGTTCTGTGTTTCCTGATTTCCTGTGTCCCAATTTCCTGTCACTTCTTCTACTCTGTCCACTGCTTTCCCTTGCCACTTCCCAGAGGAGCAGGGACAGTATTACTGATCTCCATGCTTTCTCCAGACATAAAAAAACTCACGATTTTACCATCTGATCTTTCAGTCCCCTCCTGGGCTAGATTCATCATTATGGGAGAAAGTGGAGACAGGAAATTTTAGCATTGGCTTTCAGTCTTTGCAACTCTTAACACAATCCATAAATAATGGATAGATTAATTAATATTGGCGAAAGATTCAGATAGTGCAGTGATAAATGCTTGCAGAAAATCTCATTCATTAGGATGCATTCAGAGCCATTAATTCAACTTTGGAGAGCAAAGTTTGCCCTGAAATACAAACAGGAAAAACACATTTCCACTGGAGTAAGACAAGGAGACAAAAAAAAAAGTTAATCTTTTTATCCTTTAAGCTTGCCTCAAAAGAAATTAGGTCAAGTATTTAAAAGTATTATATTACTCATTTATTTTTAATGTATTTGGTACAGAACTAGTAATCTTATCACCATCACAACTGTGATGATTAAAAAAAATTGGAATGAAGTGTGCTTCCAGTAGAATATTTTGAGGAATTTGTAGTTAGCTGATAGTGTACCATTTTATTTATTAGAGAGAATGCTAATCAGATTCATTGCACTTAAGGTCTCAGGATAACATAATTCATTGCAGGGATGCAGAAAATACATAAAATACAATTGAAAGATTTATTATGAAATTTTCTCAGCTGCTGATTTTACAGTGAAGTTTCTGAAACATCTTAGGAATCTGGCAAGAAAGCTGTCACTTTTGAAATATATGGTCAAGATGCAACTATGAGGCAAAGATTAACCACCTATAGAAGCTATAAATCAGCACATGGATATATATTTCCAAAGAAAGAACAGTCTGGGCATAATTAATGATCAAGCCAGTAAAATGTCAGAAATTATTACAGGTCTAGATTTAGAATGTGTGAGCTTCATATTCTTCTGTATTCCTCTATGCTTCTTCTAGATCCATTTTTTTTGAGTATAAAAATTGTCAATTACAGCTGATATAAGAGAAATTATTATACAATATAAACATATTTCTTTGTGCTATTAGAGTGTTTATATGAACGGTTAATGAAGTGCAGACTGTGAAACAAAATTATGCTTAAAGTATTAAGATACAGCTTTAAAACATCTACAGACAAGAAAATTTCTGAATAAACTCAGCCTTACATTATAGAACTATAGCACACTCTCAGTTTTATCTAAGGTGGCAAAAGTTATACGAGTTCAAAATCAGGGGAGGGTTATTTTGAGTGCTTTATTCAGACAGATGATCTTTGCCTTATCAACATGGAACGAGACCTGCTTAAACAGGTAGACAACTGGATAACAAACAGTCTCCTTTTTCATGTCCACCCTCAAAGTGATACATGAAAAGTTAGAGAAATAAGAATCTAATAACTCTACCTGACTCTGTACGACTTAGCAAAACAGAAATGCATTGTGATATGAGTTGTTAGGGAAGGATTTATCCTGTATGGGCTTTTCTCACAAATCATAATTTATTATCAATATAGTATTTTCTAAGTAGCTCACAGAGCACAGACAGGTAATTGTAAAATCCTTCTTTGAAAGGTTAGGATTTGGGAGTGTTAGTGAAAATAGTGATTCCAAGCGAACCTTTGACTTTTTTCCAAGGCAAAACCACATATAATAAAGCATTCTTAGAGAAAAACTGCTTTCCAATTCTCTGCAGTGTTATTGATCTCCTTCAAAATAAACTGTGAGACAGTTTACTGCCAAAATTTTCTCTCTTTTCCTAAAAAGCATATTTCTAACCACTGAAACACAGAAACCTGGGAGTGAAAAAAGTCCCATCTGACTACAGGATAAACTTTTTGGGAATCATAGAAATATAATAATGCATATACAGGAGAAGGTCCCAACAAGTATCTGTCTGCACCCCATGCAAGGAAACTGAGGTTTTAAGATGCTGTTCTGCTGATTCATAGAGATACATACTGGGGGTGTGCATCCTGCCAGCAGATTGGTCAGAAACACTTTTCCTCCTCATCCCTTCCCAGTTCTTTCTCAAAATTTGCTCTTGGGGAAGTGCACAGGGTGGGGGGCAGAGGTGAACAGGAAGAGCTGCGTGGGAAAGCTGTGCTGTGGAAAGGTCCCTACTGCACAATCTGACAGGGATGAACATCCTGCATCTGTAATTGTGCCTAGCATTTCACTCTTTGGTTCACACCTGCCATACACAACTGAAACATATTAGGTGATAGAATGCAAAATTTCCCCACAAAACCAACCATTTTTCTTCTGAAAAAGAGATCACCATGAAGGAGAGGGTTAAAAAAACCCTTTCTAAGTATCATGCCTTCTGCTTTTTTTTTTTTGCTTATTCTCTGTGTAATGCCTCTGGCAAGCCATCAGTGGCTGCATTCATGGTTCACACCTTCTCTACATCTGGGGATGTACCAGGGAAATATGAAGATTGAAATATCGTCCCCACATCTGTCATCCAAAGTGAGTGCTCCCCTTGACACAGACCACTTGATGCCATCTCTCACAATCATTGAAACCCCAGTATTTAATACTTTTCATCTGCTTGAATTGGTCTTTTGCTATTACAAGTCTAAATTTTTCTGGTTGAGGGAAATCTTTTTGTTTGTTCTTATTAGCAATGCTACTATTTTGCTTCAGTGTAAGCATGAAAACATCTTTCCTGCCAGCTTCCATGCTTGCAGTAAGAAGAATTTGCAACACTTGGGTGCTCAAAGGAAGATTTCTTGGCCCTACTACTGCTGGCTGTGAGAGATGGGGGCGAAAAGAGTGTGAGGTAGGAGACGATTCCTTCCTTGTCCCTCTTTGCTCACAAATAACCCTTTCTGTGACAATGTGCAGTAATACTCTCACTGACTGGCTCAAGCTCCCAGAGCGCTCACATTTCTGCCAAATATGAAGAAATACCCCCTCTCTTACCCAGCATTTTTGTCCACATCGTAACAATAGGAAGTCTTTTTGCTCTGTGGAAGTGACTCCTTTTTTTCCCTCAGGGCTCAAGTCCATGGGCCCATCCAAGCACCAGGAGAAGAAAACAGCCCTTTGCATTATGTTATTCTGGTCTTTGCCTCAAAGGGTTTCAGGTTCTGTGCATCAGGCACTGCCTGGTTTTGTGGTGTCACAGTCTGACATGCCAGACTGTCACATCCCAGGAATACCTCCTGAACATTCCTGTGAAGCAAATGCCCTAAAATAATAGAACAAATTTTGTTTTCTCATGCCTCTGCCTGGGCTCTTCTTAGTCAGGACGACACAAATTTTGGTCCACTTAGAGACCACTGTCTGATCTCATGATTTGTACATTTCTGGGGCCTGAAGGTGGTGTTAATTTATTTAATACATAAAATTTCTGATAAAATATAAGTTCACTAGTTTAGTGTAAAAGAAATCTTTACACATGAAATTAATTAATTCATTAAAACAAAAAATAAAGCTGACTAGTTTTACTGTAACCATGGAAATAATAATTAATAATATTAGTTTGGGTTTTTTTCATTTCAAAATGGAGACTGGTTTCTGGAGGATGAGACCTAGTGCAAATATAGAGCTAAAAATAATATATAAATAATTGGGTTCTCTACATAGGCTATACAAAGATTAAAGACTCTTAAGAATTAATTGATGTTATGAATTTTCAGAAGGGCTTTGGCAAATATACTTTATGAGGTAGAAAATAAGTCGTTTATGTGTGATACATTGCCTTTAATAGTGTCCAAGGTCTCAAAACAGCCCAATACCTGCAGTCAAGCAGACAGTTTTGGCTCAGATTTACATCAGACTTAAGCTAAAGTTTAAAATTTTATTTAAAGGCTTCAGGAACTTAGGTTCCATTTTTTGCAAAGCTAGCTCAGCTTTTGGCAGTTTATATGTCACTGGCCACACTTACACAAGTGGTCAGGCACATACTACTTGAAGCAGTGCTGCTCCTGACCCTCATCCAAACCCAGACTCCATCCCTCTTCTACACCAGAATGTGACCATCACCTGCTGCCCGACACACTTTCATGAAAAAGCAAACTAGAATGCACAGAAAAGGCAAAAAACATAATATTTGCCATCAGGTTCCAGGTCTGGGCAGCTGTAAACAAGAATTAATGACATATCATAAAATATATCTGCCCCATTAAGTAAATCCAAAAGCATCTGTGGGTAGTCTCAGTGGCAAGAGTCTAGACTGTAAAATTTATTTAAATATTTAAAAACATTTGACAATTATATTCTAATTTAATTTTGAAAGTAGTCCATTGCTATCTAACAATGTGCAAACACCAAAAAACCAACTCATAGTCGAAGCCCTTTTCTTTTTGCACACTTTTTGGTGCATGCTTGAAAAAAAGCTAGAAACCACTGTTATCTCCCCTTCATGCTAATTGATCCCCTTTTCTACTCCAGTTGTTTATTCTCAGAGTGTGTTTTGGGGAATTAATAATTCTGTTTCCTTAGTCTTTTTTAAAATTTATTTAGAATTGGCCAATTAATTTTAAAGCACTATCAGCCAGAGGTGTATATGTACATGCATGCTTTTGTGAACATGTATGTTAAGTGAGCATAATTAATTTAGGAAACAAGTCTAAACTTTTTTAATAAACTGAAGACTTCAAGAACAGGCTGTGCACTGTAAGGTTTTTCCATATGATATTTAATCACAAATTTTAATTAATTTTAAATCTAGGTGAATCTTAATTATTTGTGAAGTGTTTATTTAAAAGGAGACAAATGGCCAGTTATCATCTAGCAGTTGCATCCCTCCCCACCTTTAGTCTGCAAAGTTCACTTTTAAGTGAGAGGTTAGATAGATCCCATTCCTTCAGTTCTTGTTCCTCTTATCTTCTTGATAGAGGAATAGAAATCAGCATATTTGGAGGAGCATCTGCAAGATGCTGCTGTGGGAAATATCTGCTTAATTTGTTGCTGCAAGCAGATTCCATTATTTGATAAAAAATAAAGTGGTTATTCTTCATCCCCATGATTGACTGTTCTCTATAGACATCCTTTTGGCTCAACTTGGTAAAACACAGAGGAAACAGAAAGCGCTTTCATAGTGGAAACAAGTGGGGGAAACATTTACCAACACTGCTGCTCTGGGTTTTTTGGGGTTTTGGGGGTGTCTGTTTGTTTGTTTGTATAGATCATCTGAGCTTTTCCTATTGCACAGTTAGGTCACTGAATCTGCTTAAACATATGTTCCTGAATCATAAAGCCTTATAGAAAAGGCTGTAGGGGATGGAGAAGAAGCTGGGTTGGGGTGGGGCTGGTGCTTTCATCTGGGCATTTCTCAGACATAACATCTTAGCAGGTATAGGGATGATACCTTCATTTCCTAGTGATCAATCACACTCCAGGCAGCCAGCACAAAAGTCAGAACTGATGATATCCCTTCATGGCATATTGTTCTCTGCAGCAAAATAGAACTCAGTTTTAAATTCTCTTCTTTTCATCCATCAGAAGACAAAAACGGGAGCTCAGGAAGAAGCATAGCCCAAGTAATTTTTACAGCTGAGCAGACATCAATACTTATAGACCTACTCATGGTTTACAAACACTGCACAGTAGGGCGTCTCGAATGGGATTGGCTAAGGATCAAAACAGGTTATAAGACATAATTAGCCAGGAAAACCAATGTGTCTGGCAATATGGAATTACTCATAACATTGATTATTTTGAACACCGAAGGGTACATAGGTCAGCTCTGGAAATAGAGACAGAAACAAAGTCTCGGGAAACAGCATGTATAAACAGCCTCCTCTTACCACATCACCTGCACTTGCTGGACAGCAATTCTGGCTACAAGTGCATGTCTATGCACATGGCCTTTTGTTGCATTGGCTTTGCACACCTTCCTGCATCAGCTCTCCCTCATCCTGATAAAACCCAGGCAGCCTTCACACAAGCCAGCCCAGAGACTGGTGCCCAGCCTAAACACACAGCCAGGATGAAGAGTACAGACAACAATGTGCAATACCAGCATTCATGCCACAGACGTACTGCTTTGAGAAAATCTCCCTTTGTACTTCTGTTTATACAAGAGTTAATGACAATACATATGCAGTCTGATACCACAATAATATATTACTAAACCCACACCAGTGAGCAAAAGTGTGCACAGAGGTTAACCAGAGGTATATGCACTGATGGAACACTACGCTGCCCATACTCATCTCTCCTGTTTCTCCTATTATTTTTGAGTTTTTAGACATCATTTTATCCTTGAATAGCAGCATAAAGCCCACAGCTACTTTACTGTAGGACTCCTGCAATGTGGTGCCTTCTTTGGACCCACAGGTCACACACTATCAGTCCTCCCGTGCTTGGGGGTGTCTTCGGGTAGTGAGATCTGAAGACTGTGGCCAAAAGTACATAGTGAGACTAGACTGATTTTAAATGCCAGTAATCACTGAATGGATTGTAGTTTTATGTCTTTATGTCTCTTTTCTTTAAGGGTTGTAACACTGATTGACTAATAGAAGATAGTCTATAATGGTAAAAGTAGCTATTGTGACTGAAGCAACAGCATATTTTATTGGAGCAGATGTTCTGTGAATGAGCAGGGAATAAGGAGAGCAGTCATTTTTTTGATGTTGTTTAAAGGGCAAGAGTGATGCCAATCATAATTACCATCTGCTATAGTACATAAAGTATCCATATGGTCTTTAGATGGCCCCAAAATTGATTTGAACTGCCATACTGAGGTTTCTCATTTGAGGACACGATAGTTCTATATACCCTTATTAGCTCCTGACTGACAAGAGTCTTCAGAGCAGTTAAAAAAATGCCTCACAAACCTGGCTCAAGTAGTCACAGATTAAATTTAGAGCAGACCAACCTTTGCCATTCTTTCTTGGATCTTCTGCCATGATAACAATTATCATCTGAAGCCTAAGCATGCCAGGCAGCTGTTCAAAAACATAAACCAAATCTGCAAATCCTCACTGCTATACTCTGTAGGGCTTACAGTGTTTCTCATTGTTCTAAAAAATGTCGTGTTAGAGCCCACACTCTTCTGGGCACTGGCTCAGAAACCAACTCTGCAGTTAACCTTCCATCCCTCACCTTCCAACCGAAAAGTGTGTTCTTTCAGCTGAGTGCATTTCCAGCAATATTTCACATAGTTAAAAGAAAGACCTCTCACATTTATCCAACATGCAGAGGAAAAAGTATTTTTAACCTTGCAAATCCATTGACCTCTTCATACTTTGCAACTAGATTGTACATGAGCTTTCCAGCAAAATTTTATGTCAATGGAGTTAACAAATGTTATCACAAATCCAAGAAAGAAGTTCAAATTCATCCATAATAGGATACTAAAATACTGTCTTAACTCAGAGTCCAGCTTAAATTTAGGATTATTTTCACTCGCACAGAAAACAACAAAATGTGTCAGCTATGGAGGTACAGTGATCATCCATTCATTCTCACGTTTTTCCCACAGCAGTCCAAATAACAGATGTCTGAAAAAGTGGTGCCATACCCTGTATAAAATAACAGTAGCTCAAATGGCATTTTGTTGCTAAACCCAGTCAGTTAGCAACAGGTTTATTCTACAAAGGAGTTTAGCTTATATTCCCCCTCCTTTTCTTTTTTTTCCAGATGTATTTTAATTATCATGTGATTGTCTAGTTTTGGAACTAGCCTGTGCTTTAGTTGGCAGCAAAATTTATGGAGTGAGGTTAAGACTTTTCACATAACTGGATTTAAACATACCATCACAGATTAAGGTATCTCCTTGATGCTGTGTTCATGATAATACATGAAAAGAAAAATTTTGAGAGTGGTAGAGGGGTTTTGTTATTGTAAGAGGGTTTTTTGTTGCTTTTTTTTTTTATTTGTTCTTATGAGGCTGTAACCAACTATGGTGTTCAATCATTTCTGAGATGCTTCAATTCATACTCAAGGTTTTAAGTGATCAGTTTAATGGACAGCATGCAAGAATTTGGGTAATATTTCTCCAATTTTTAATGACATCTGAGACTCCATTAATAGACACATGGCATAGACACATCTGTGTGTTCTTCAGGGACTATTACTGACACACCCTGGGGAAAAAAAAAAGTTTCCTGGGTTTCTTTCTTTTCCCTTAATCCTTTAAAAGGGGTTATTAGTTCCCCTTTCATATTTCTATTTTAGTTATTTCCCTCTTGGACATAAGGATGGATATTTCAAAGGGAAACAATTCTCTTTAAATCAGGGATAAAAGACATGCCAACGTCTTCCACAAATAACAGCAGAGCTACCACACAACCATCCACATTCTGCTCCAGTAGCAAAATGACACAACTCTTTTAACATGAACACGCAGAAAAATGTGTATGCTAATAGAGATATGAGAGAGGAAATCTTACAAATATAACAGTGTTATAAATACAATCATTCTCCTTCAGGAAAGGATGAGATAGAAAATTGTTCTCAGGTTGTTAGTCACATTACATAACGCTAGACGGCATTCAGCAATAGTGATCCAGCGATGAAGCTGGCAAAGATACATTGCAGAAAGTGTGGTGATGCTGTATGTATGCTTTTTGTTGAAAGAAGTAAAATCTTAAGCAGAAAATGTCAAGATAACTGCTATTACAACTCTTGCAATGTGCAGCTCTTTTGTATGATCATTATACTTGGAAGGCACTCAATTTTGCTTTAGTTTATTTTGCTTTACTAATCTGTGAGTAACAAGCTATACATTTGTGTGTGAGAAGTTTTACAGAACCCTATTTCATTTTATGTTAACGTGTATGCCTGTTATTAGGATATTGCTTGTTGCTAATTTTTATCTGCAATATGGTTTACCAAAAGCTTAATTAATATTCTTTGCTTGGCTGGAATATTACATTATATTGTTCTTTATGCTGAATGCACAGAATTCTATCTATAGCATAACTGTGACATAGAAGTTGTCTGTAAGAACTAAAAGGTAGTAAGAATGTATTGATGATTTAAATTAACATTCATTATCATTCTAAAAAGCAGGATAAAGGCCATGGAGAGTTGTAGGTTCATATAATTCACTCTAATTATTTTAATTTACTGTAATTAAGATACTAAAAAAAAAAAAAATCCAGTGAAAGAGAGCCATAACATCCTTTCTATAACAAAGGACCACACTCTTGCATTTATAGGCTGTTATTAACCCTGTCCTGGGTGAGCAGGACAAAGACACAAACGACAGTCCGATATTAAGAAAATAATTTCTATATTTGCATAGGTGTTTAGAGGAATACTTTTTAAAATATATTTTTGTCCCTGCATTTCGTCCTTCTTTAAAGGTCATCACCAACATTAAAAGCCATTGTGTCAGAGACTGAATTGTTATGATTAATGGCTTAAACATTGTTATGAAGGTCTTTTTGCCCATAATGGCAAAACTCTATGAAGAAGTTGCAGCCACTGAAGCCCACCCCTCCCTGCATATGCTTCCTGAGGGGAACTTTGGTGAGTTGAGCCACCTAATGGAACTTGAGGTAAGACAAAGGTGACACTATTGTCCAATTATCTCAGGTGTAGAAAGAAGTGAACAAGACTGAGGGAGAAAGATATATCCACAAGAAAGTCAAACCCAGCAGTTCTCTTGCAAATCAGCTCTGGCTGGGTTCAGGGTGGGGAAGCCATAGCGCACAGGCCCATCTGCTGAGGCAAGGTTTGCACACACTCTCCCAAGCAAGACGGGGGAAGGAGGAGGATTTGGGTATGTGGCGTAACACCAGGTCAGAGGCAGTGGACACACATCCTCCCTTACACAGACTGGCTCAGGTGTAAACACCCCCACACCTCAGGAAGGCCACATCCACAGGACCTTCACATGGGGGGCAGCTGAGGAGGGGTCATAATCCATCAAAGACCCCAAGACTCACTCCTGAGGCCTTGCACCAGGCGACTGCATGGGATGCAAAGTGACGCAACAGATACAGAGATTTTGCAAGAGACAGTGTCAAACTTGCTCTACCAAGGGAAGCTACCTGGGCATTCCCACCTGGCCCAAAGGTATATTAATCCATTGAACTCTCTGTTTTGTGGAAACCTTACCACCAAGAAGACCAGTTGGAGAGGATCAATGGGATGCTGCCAGGATCCAGAGTGGATATTTTCTACTTAATCTGTCTCTGTCACTCTTTCTTTCCCTCTCTCACCTCTTTTTCTATTTCTTTCTCTTTCTCTCCCTCCCTTTTTCTCTCTCTCTCCCTCTCTCTCTCTTCCTCACATTTACTGTTAAATAAAATGCATACTATTGACTTTGGCATATGGTCTCATTTACACCTTAATTCAGGCGGACGTATCTCTCTACAAGTTTTAACTGGATCTTAAAACTGAGGCAAAGATAAGATCTCAGGGGCCCTAGCTGCATTTACAGTCACAAGAAAATGACTGTAACCAAGCTGATTCACCATTACTTTCAAATGTGCAATTAAGAGACTGTCCTGACCTCTTCTTCAAACTCTTAAGATCCATGAATACACCTGAATATTCATCAACCAGCCAACACCTGTGGTGTATATCCATTTTCTCTTGCAGGCTCCACTTTTCTATAGGAAACACATTTGTATATGGCATTGAGCCATCTTTTACACATATAATGCAGCTCAATACCATGATGGCTCCTGTGTTTAGTTGGTAACTAATCACTTAAAACACTGCTAATAGGCTCACAAAGTTATTGTTGATACATAGTCAAAAGTTTAGCTGTCAAATGGAGAGAGAGGAAGAAAAAGCA